>OZ009949.1:2210492-2362492 GCA_963932025.1 Erebia epiphron | reverse complement strand
AGGAGTGCAGTACCATGCAGCATCAGAGTTGAGGAGTTGGAAATTGGGTTTAAGTATGAAGTCGTTGCTTGACACCTACAATATTAATTCACCATAAAAAATCCTAAACCACTATGTTTAAGGAGTTCTGTACCCTGCAACATCAGGGTTGAGGAGTTGGGACTTGGGTTTAAGTATGAAGTCGTTGCTTGACACCTACAATATTAATTCATCATAAAAAAATCTTAAATCGTTATTTTTAAGGAGTTCTGTACCCTACAGCATCAGGGTTGAGGAGTTGGGACTCAGGGTTGACGAGTTGGGACTCAGAGTTGTATCGTATACACGTGACTTGATACCTACTATATGAATTCACCATCAAAACTCCTAACTCCCTAGTTTTGAGACGTAGGTACACCTACAGCATCAGGATTGAGGATTTGGAGTCAGATTTTTTATGGGACCACCTCGTGAGCTTCCTCTAACCAATGTAAAAAAAAATTTTCAAATCGGTTTAGAAACCACGGAGATATGCACCGACATACATTAAAAAAAAAAAAAAAAAAAAAAAAAAAAAAGATACGCGCCGAATTGAGAACCTCCTCCTTTTTTGGAAGTCGGTTAAAAACTCATTATAACTGTAGAACGACTCCTCTACAAGCCAACTCTTCAGTTACGAAATACGAATAAATGACTATGACTAAATAATAAATTTCTAATATGAATAAATAATAAACGTATTGAATGAATTATTACAAATAACGTCAGGCTTTGTAGACCAAGGAACATACAAATTACCTACTCTTACAAAAGTCTATGCATAGATACAATGGATATAATGTCATGATATTAAACTGCGTTAAAAAGTTACGTATGAATGTGATACAGACAAACAAAACTGCCCGAAGCTCAAGTCAGAGTCAATAAAGTCATAACCGGCTGTACAACTTTCCCGCCCAAACGGAAAGTTTCACTTTTTAATACGTAAGCTCGAGATATTTCGGTAAGGTAACGTTTGGCTACCTGCCCGGTGCCCCCCGATTGTGTAAGGAAATCGTAATATAATCGTTTGTCAAACGATAATTCTATGTGAGCTCACGAGAATAAAAACACAGGCGCGGGGGGGTGAAATCGAGCAAGCGCATGTCGCAAAAAATGCATGAAATCATTTGTAAAAAAAAATTATTAACTTTTCAATACAAATGAATCCGACACGTGTTTATGTGTGTGTGTGTGTGTGTGTGTGTGAAATATGAATTTTGTCTTATATTTCTAGAGCTAATTATTGGTTTTTCAATTAGAAGAAAAATTGCTTTAAAAGGTAAATTTAGAGGTATGTTTAATATAAAAATGAATCCCTATTTCCCTTGGTCACGGCATCACGCGTGAACGGCTGGATCAATTTCGCTAATTCTTTTTTTGTTGTATAGGTGAGGACCTGTAGAGTGACATACTCCGGAAAATTAAGGAGTTCCCGCGGGAATAACAAAAAACTTAAACCACGCGGACGAAGTCGCGGGCATCAGCTAGTTTAAAATAAATTTCAATGCAGATTTTTTTTAATTTTGTTTTGAGATGCGTCAAATGGCTGCTTAAAGGCCTTGAAAACAGCATATTATTTTTACAAGCATACATTATGTCACCGTTTGATGGATATGTCACCGTAAGATTGTAAAAACCGTTAGATTAGGTATAATCTAACTCGCGAAATTGTAAACTGTCGAATGATTACAATATAACGGATTATTTTTCGGTAGATTGTAATCTGTTAGGTTTATTAACCCGATAGAATGATCATTTATGTCGAACCCTAACCTAACCTACAAGAAAGAGACAAGAAAACGTAAATACAATGAATATTTCAAAAATTTAAACTTAAAACATTGAACGGTTCACAATCTTTCGACTGTTTACAATCTATCGAAAAAAAAAAGCGTTAGATTACAATCTTACGGTTTTTACAATCTTACGGTGACATATACACTGCTTTTAAAAACCCCCTTTTACGCTACACAGGGTCTTAAGGAGTTCATAGATGCCTGCACGACCAAAACATTTGTCGAGTAATACCTTTTGAACTGTCAAATGCTTACGATTCGCATAGACAGTTGGGCCTCTGTTTTGGTTTTGTTTAACGAAATATAATTCAATATTACAAATGCCAAAGTGTGTTTTTTTGTTGGTTTGTCCTTCGATCACGCCGCAACGGAGCAAGGGATCGGCGTAATTTTTGGTATGGTTTGAGTACCTGGCGAGTGACATATGCCACTTTTTATACCGGAAAATTATGGACTGGAGTTCCTGCGGGAATTAAAAAAAACTTAAACCACGCGGACGAAGTCGCGGGCATCAGCAAGTACTTAACTACTTATGAAATTAGCAGAAACTATTAAGTTTTATTTGGTAAACTAGCACGTACCTACAATTATACTTAATATAAATTAATTATATTTTATCTTTGTTACAGATACCAAGATGGAGGCCGGTAATAGTTGAACACATATTTATAACCTACCTAATTAAATATATCAAAAGGGATTCGATTCCCGGAGGACAAAAAGGAGTACATAAATAAAAAAACGGTCAAGTGCGAGTCAGACTCACACACAAAGGGTTCCGTACCTCCACACAATATAAATTATTTTAGTAGCTGTTAATTAACAAGAAAGAAGTCATATTAACACTTTATTAGCTGTGTAATAAGTAACTGGCTTACATAAGGCACTAAGCTGGTAGCGCTTGACAAATAATTCGACACTCTGTGAGTACGGAACCCTAATTAACGATTTTCGGTTTTTTTCCTATAGGTACTTGTGCTTTAAGTACTGGTCTAGCCAAATTTTATGATTCTAGGTCAGCGGGAAGTACCCTAAATATAGGTTTTGATTTATTGTCGAGTGTCAAAATATGGGGCGCATCTTTTTATTGCGTTGACTTAGAAGCTTGATTTTTTCACAGCTCCAAGGGACAGTAGACCTGAGTATTTGATATTAATTTCAGCTTGATACCTCCCGAGAAAAAGGTGACAGACAGACAGACGGACAACGAAGTGATCCTGTAAGGGTTCCTTTTTTCCTCTTGAGGTCTCTCTCTGCGTCGTATACCTCAATGCTGAGGGTCTTGACCCCTTTCCATTAATTATATAATGGTAGGAGTTTTCTTGGGATAATAATGCTGTGGGTTCCCACGCCCTTCCGCATACGACTCGACTAAGAGTATTTAAACTCTTAGGTTTTTGTAACGACTATTATCAGATGTTAGTGATAATAACCGGGACCGATACGAGGAAGCAAATTCGAACTTCCAAATTCGGTCACCCATCCAGTTACCGGCTTGGGTCAACGTTGATCGACTGATATGCGTTGTCACAACTAGGCCACTCGTCCCTCTTGAGGTACGGAACCCTAAAAATTTCTCAATTCACGCGGACGAAGTCGCGGGCATCATCTTGTCTACTATATATCTTAAACCGTGTGAAAATCTCATCACCGGCTAATCTTCTCCGGCTTCAAACGCAAGATTTATGATGTAAATCGAAATGGCATAAGAAAGTATAAAGTAAAAGTGATTTTGTGTTTTGACTGGCTGTTAAAACGATAATGTGTCTTATTTGGTAGAAAATAGAGTAGGATTTGCCATAGACACTCTGTTTAATATGTAGTAAAATAATATTATACTATACTAGGTAATGCCCGCGATTTAGCCCGCGTGGATTAAGGTTTTTTTGCTCCCGCGGAATTTCTTGAATTTTCCGGTGTAAAATGTAGCCTATGTTAATTCAGTTTAATCTAGCTATCACCATTCTAAATTACAATCAAATCGGCTTAATCATTGTTACAGGACAGAGTATCTAACCAACATCCAAACATAAAAACTTACAAACATCCAAACTTTCTCATTTACTAGTTCTCGTATAGTTGGCGTCAGAAAAAGGATTTGAACATGTGCTGTGAATGATTTATGGATCCAGAATGCTATCAAAGTAAGAATAGGAAGGCCATTGACCTCAGCTATCTTTCAATTCATCATCGTCGTCAACACATTGATAAGCACGTGTACCCTCTCAGAATGAGGTAGTTTTAGGCCATAGTCCACCACGGTGAAGGAAAATACGGAAACCAGCAAGTAGCACGAGAGTTCTTCATAATGTTCTCGACGGTGTGTGTGAAGTCTGCCAATCCACACTTGGCGAGCGTGGTGGACTATGGCCGAACCCTTCTCATTCCGAGAGGAGACTCGTGTTCAGTAGTGAGCCGACAATGGGTTGATGAATAGTGCAGTGCATTAAACTTATTATCGAATATCGATTATCGATAAATCAAGTTCCCACCACGCGGTCCGGAATCCCAGATATGATTCTATAATTGTCAGGCCATTGTATAGATGCTGACAATCGGTATTGAATAGTCGTACACACGGTTTTTGCTGAATCGGAAGACAGTAATTATTGTGGTCTGTGGATTTTAATTATAGAAAAAAAGACAGTTTAGTATATTACTTAGGTACTCAACTTTAATTATCTGATTTAGCAGGAGCTTAATCATGTAGCTACCGCGTGAACTATAAATGACCATGTAAAAAATATATGTAAATAACTATTTAGCTGATGCCGGCCACTTCGTCCGCGTGGTTTAAGATTTTATTTTATTCCCGCGGGAATAATATTATCCGGGATAAAAAGTAGCCTATGTTACTTGCTTCCTCTACGAAATTTGAGATATGCATCTATTTTAATGCAGTCCACGCTACTGTTTATGCCATCTAGTAGCGATATATTGTAGTATCAAATTGCAAAGGCCCATTAATGGAACAATTTAAACGAGAAATGACACATTTGCGTTTTATTAATTTTGTAATTTTTAGGGTTCCGTACCAAAATGGTAAAATGGAACCCTTATGGTGCGACTTTCTCCGTCTGTCTGTCCGTCCGTCACACTCGATTATTTCAGTAACTACGGAAGCTATCGACATGAAATTTGGAATAGTTGTGTATATTAGTGGCCCAAAGACACTGGAATTAAAAAAAATTGGAAATTATTTTTGTTCTTATTTAAAAAGGAGGGAAAATCGGAGGGTTGAAATTTAAAAGTGAGATAACTGTACTGTGTGGGGTATCATATGAAAGGGTTTACTTTGTACATTCTAAAACAGATTTTTAATTATTTTTAGTCATGATAGTTTTTGATTTATCGGGGAAAAAGTCTAAAAAAATACCGACCCCCCCCCCCCCTTATCTCCGGAGTTTACCAATCGAAAAATTTGAAATAATTATGGTCAATAGGAATTTACGTATATTTTACAGGAAAACTATAGCCAATGCTCTAACTAGCATAGTTTTTTTGATATTAACAATAAACCTCTACAAACAAAGTTAGTCTTGCGGTTCAGTAACAAAGATAATTATTTATTAATAATGGTACGGAACCCTTCGTGCGCGAGTCCGACTCGCACTTGCCCGGTTTTTTAGGGTTCCGTACCAAAATGGTAAAATGGAACCCTTATGGTGCGACTTTCTCCGTCTGTCTGTCCGTCTGTCCGTCTGTCCGTCCGTCACACTCGATTATTTCAGTAACTACCGAAGCTATCGACATGAAATTTGGAATAGTTGTGTATATTAGTGGCCCAAAGATACTGGAATTTAAAAAAAATTGGAAATTATTTTTGTTCTTATTTAAAAAGGGGGGAAAATCGGAGGGTTGAAATTTAAAAGTGAGATAACTGTACTGTGTGGGGTATCATATGAAAGGGTTTACTTTGTACATTCTAAAACAGATTTTTAATTATTTTTAGTCATGATAGTTTTTGATTTATCGGGGAAAAAGTCTAAAAAAATACCGTTCCCCCCCCCTTATCTCCGGAGTTTGCCAATCGAAAAATTTGAAATAATTATGGTCAATAGGAATTTACGTATATTTTACAGGAAAACTATAGCCAATGCTCTAACTAGCATAGTTTTTTTGATATTAACAATAAACCTCTACAAACAAAGTTAGTCTTGCGGTTCATTAACAAAGGTAATTATTTATTAATAATGGTACGGAACCCTTCGTGCGCGAGTCCGACTCACACTTGCCCGGTTTTTTAGGGTTCCGTACCAAAATGGTAAAATGGAACCCTTATGGTGCGACTTTCTCCGTCTGTCTGTCCGTCTGTCCGTCTGTCCGTCCGTCACACTCGATTATTTCAGTAACTACCGAAGCTATCGACATGAAATTTGGAATAGTTGTGTATATTAGTGGCCCAAAGACACTGGAATTAAAAAAAATTGGAAATTATTTTTGTTCTTATTTAAAAAGGGGGGAAAATCTGAGGGTTGAAATTTAAAAGTGAGATAACTGTACTGTGTGGGATATCATATGAAAGGGTTTACTTTGTACATTCTAAAACAGATTTTTTATTATTTTTAGTTATGATAGTTTTTGATTCATCGGGGAAAATGTCTAAAAAAATACCGTTCCCCCCCCCTTATCTCCGGAGTTTACCAATCGAAAAATTTGAAATAATTATGGTCAATAGGAATTTACGTATATTTTACAGGAAAACTATAGCCAATGCTCTAACTAGCATAGTTTTTTTTATATTAACAATAAACCTCTACAAACAAAGTTAGTCTTGCGGTTCATTAACAAAGGTAATTATTTATTAATAATGGTACGGAACCCTTCGTGCGCGAGTCCGACTCGCACTTGCCCGGTTTTTTTTTTATAAGTAGTCTTTCTCACACTACGGACATTTCTAAATTATTCTTAAAACATATCAAGAATTTTGGAACCGGCAGGTTTTGATCTAATTATTATTCTAGCGCCAATAAAAATACACACTCTGTAAAAAAACTCAATTGTTTAGCTTATATTACGTTACGTTCAAGAGATAGGTACAGCCCGCTGACAGACAGACGGATGGACGGACAGCGGACGGAAGCCCTAAAAATAAAAAATCAATGCGAACGAAGTCGCTGGCATCATCTGGTTTTATTTTAAAACCTCATAAGAATCAGTCAACATTTAAACCATAATGACGCGTGGTATGCGAACAAAAACACGGGAAGCACACATCAACAAACTACCTAACCTAGAACACAATAGTTCACAGGTCATCCCGAGAAAAAAGCATAGACAATACACTCTCGCCGTTCGCACGCCCCCGACTCTATGAACTAGTTCAACTAGTGATGGGAACAGAGTTATCGATACGTTACTCATCTTGGTTGTGCTAGCAAGGTAGAAAGTTGAGTAGCGTGACGAATTTCTAATCTATATAAATTATAACCACAGATCACTCATATACTAGTCCCTGATTATAACTAGTGGTTCGCCCCGAACTGAGACCTCGCGGCGCCATCTATTGACATCATTGTGAAGTTCTGTTGTAAATACTAAGGTTCATTAAAAATTAAATAATTTCGTTTCCATAAAATATTTATCTAATTTTTTATTATTTGTTGTTCAAGTACGGGATATAATTCAACTAATTGATCAAGTTTCAGGCTCAGCATTTCAGAAAATTTAGAGTTCTGAGGTCAATTTTGGACGTTAGAAAATCTCCACTTTGAAAGCCCCCCATTTCGTCAATTTTAGGGGAAAAATTTAATAAAATATATTTTTGGACTCTTTTCCTAATTATCTTTAAAATGATATACCGCAACCCTATGAAACGCTATAAAAATATTTTTTCTTCATATTCGCTTCTATGAGAGCCCCCCTGAAATAAAGATTTTTATTAAAGATTTTTAAACCCAATCAAGAAGCATTAGGATATTAAAAATAGGTTTATCATTTTCCTCTTATGACTACCGCCACTCGAGAGACAGGGATAAAATGCTAAAACTGTCATTCTAATAGCATACAGTCCGTCAAACTTAGCTGACGGTGTCAGCGTCGCTAGTTTGAATAATTAAAAATAAAAACCGGCCAAGTGCGAGTCGAACTCGCGCACCAAGGATTCCGTGCAAACAGTGACGTCTACGATGTGGTGGCCGGCCCTTGCAGCTGTGAAAAAATCAAACTATTCTAAGCCAACGCAATCAAAAGATACAGCCGTTTAAGCTGCAAATTTTCGACACGCAAGGGAATCAAAACTACCGGGTACAGTACTGTACTACTACAGGGTACTTTCCCGTGTACTCAGAATAATAGCGCGGATAAAGGAAAAATTGCGAAAAGCATACATTTTTAGTTTTTTTTAGTCTGTCGGGTTTGCTAGTAAGGAAAATTAATCATACCGTGCGAAGTCGGGTCGGGCCCTCTAGTAATGATTGTATTTCTCGTGTTTTCCAGTGGGCGGTTGTTCTGGCGCTGGCGCTGGCCGTGGCGGCTGAGGAGAGCCCGCCCAGCAACGATGGAGACCAGGACTTGACTGCAGAGGCCTCGCAAAACGGTATACCACTTCTATGATTTTCACAAACATTCCGTGCGAAAAGGTGTGCCACCACTACCACTACAACCCATTAACGTCCCACAGCTGGGCACAGGCCTCCACTCTCACAGGAGAGGGAATTAGAGCTTAAATCCACTACGCTGCTCCAATGCGGGTTGGCGGGCTTTAACGACTATTATCATGTTCCGACCGCTTAACGTGCTCTCCGAGGCACGGGGGTGAACACCGCCAACTTCCTAACTCCGGGCTAGTACTGAGAATTTCTAGTCAGCAAAACCCAATACTTAATTATTGCTCGACCCGGGACTCGAACCCGAGACCTCGTCGGCCGCAGTCGAACATGCTAACCACTGGACCAACGAGGCAGTTAAAAGGTGTGCGTTTCTTTGTATTTTTAATTTTGACTGCCTCCCATAATAGACCATAGTATTCCAGTCACATATTATCAAACAGTGTTTACCCAATTTTAATAGAAATACACAAATAACATTTTCACCCATTACTCAATGTCAGAGTCCTTAATGAGACCTATATATAGGGGCAGTTCATAGTGGTTAGCATGTTCGACTGCGGGCGACGAGGTCCTGGGTAAAAAATTCATTCACAATTAGGTACATCAATGTGTAAATACTTAAGTAACCGCTGTTCTTAGCATTGCTGAAGCGAGTCAAATCCATGCTCTTTTTAACCGACTTCCAAAAAAGGAGGAGGTTCTCAATTCGGCGCGTTTTCAGGGTTCCGTAGCCAAATTTGGCAAAAACGGATCCCTTACAGATTCGTCATGTCTGTCTGTCTGTCTGTTTGTCTGTCCGTCCGTATGTCACAGCCACTTTTTTCTGAAACTATAAGAACTATACTGTTGAAACTTGCTAAGTAGATGTATTCTGTGAACCGCATTAAGATTTTCTTACAAAAATAGAAAAATTTAACATAGAACTGAAACTCAAAAATTTTTTTTTTATCTAACCCATACGTGTGGGGTATCCATGGATAGGTCTTCAAAAATGATATTGAGGTTTGTAATATAATTTTTTTCTAAACTGAATAGTTTGCGCGAGAGACACTTCCAAAGTGGTAAAATGTGTGTCCCCCCCCTGTAACTTCTAAAATAAAAGAATGATAAAACTAAAAAAAATATATGATGTACATTACCATGCAAACTTCCACCGAAAATTGGTTTGAACGAGATCTAGTGAGTAGTTTTTTTTTAATAAGTCATAAATCGTAAACCGCAATTTACCTTTCATTCAATCAACTCAAATATTTAAAATAAAAATATTTTTAATAATTTAAAACTTACTATAGGTTTTTACGGAACCCTGGGTGCGCGAGTCCGACTCGCACTTGGCCGGTTTTTTTTTAAATATATGTCGGTGTAGGTATATCTCAGTGGTTTCTGAACCGATTTGATTTTTTTTTCTATCAGTCGTTAGAGGAAGCTCTCGAGGTGGTCCCATAAAAAATTCTGACTCCAAATCCTCAACCCTGACACTAAAAAGAAATCGAGGCGAGTCTGATGCGTCAACTTTGCTTATCCTTGTTAGTCCCGCCCGACTTCAACATAGTGGGTAGAAATCAAAATCAACAAAAGGTTTTTTTGATTCCCCTTGGACACCCGGACTATTGAAAACATAATTCTTTAAAATTATTTCGCCTTTATATTTTCAACAACTTGAAGTCAACAACACAATAGTCATAGCAACCAAAATCATTGTACTTTACAGTGGCGTTGGAAGTCGGTTTTTTGGAAAGATTTTTTACCATTCACGATAATCTTCAACAGCTTATAATAAGCTATTTTCAGGAGCATACTTTTAATGCATTTCTTAAATTTGTGTAAAGGCAAGATTGAAATATGTTGTGGAATTTCGTTATGAGGAGAATAGAATGCTCATTGTAGTTGCGTCAATGTCCTCTCGTCAAACAATTTTACTCCAAAACATGTTACCTCATGTTTCAGGGGCACAGACTCAGAAGCGGGAGGCTGGGCTGTCCAACTCTTACGGAGAACCTCTCCCGCCTGACGCGTATGGCCCTCCGCTGAGCATACCTAACATTGGTGAGTGACAACCTAATCCATACTAATAAAAGCGAAAGTTTGGATGATTTGTTACTCAATCACACCTGAACAGCTGAACGGATCTCGATCGAATTTGGCACAGAGATAGATTGTAGTCTGGAATAACACATAAGCTACTATTTATCCCGGAAAATCAAAGAACCAAAAAACCTCAATCTACGGTCATCAGGTAGTAAAAAAAATTATACCTACGGAGTGCTAATAACTTTGACAAGATCTTGTGAAAGTTTATTGGTATAAAAATATTTGGACCTAAAGGAAAAAATGCGTTAGGTATATTTAAGAATTTTTAAATCATCGTCAAAACGGCAAACGGATACATAACGGATATGACTAGGTATGCGTTTCTATCTGTTGTAGAATTAAAAGAAAATCAATAGCTTAGTGATTAAAATTGTCTTTCTTTTCAGTTCCAGAACTGCAGTTTCCCGCCCCCGTGTACGGAGTACCAGAAACTACAATCTTCTTAGAAACCCCCCCTGGAGCGTACGGGCCCCCACAACCAGTGGTCTTCCCCAGCCAGAACTACGAAGGCCCCCCACCGCCCATCGGTAAACCAAAACCTTCGTACGGCCCACCAAAGTTCCACCCACCAAAACAGTCTTACGGACCCCCAAAACATATATACGGTCCTCCAAAGAAGACCTACGGACCACCAAAGCAAAACCTCCCTAAGCCAAACTACGGGGCACCATTCAAACCCCCCAAAATCTCCTACCCTAAACCAGTATATGGGGCTCCGAAACCACTGTACGGACCTCCAAAACCTGTGTACGGTCCCCCAAAGTTTAACTATGGACCACCGCTACTAAACCAAAACATACCATTAGATTTCCCGCAAAGTTTTGGCACAGTTGGATCAAGTATTGGAAACATTGGGCCCATTAGCAGTATCGGCACAAATTTCGGTAGCTTGGAGACCAGCGTTGGGACCAGTATTGGAACAAATAATGACTTAGGATTGAATTTACCAGCACCCATTTATGGAACACCTATAACAAGTTTACCTGTCAATTTGAAACCGAGATTCCCTATTCCTTCAGACACATATGGTCCACCAGGACATCCTTTGGGACCGATTGGACCAAACGATCAAGTTGTGGTACAAGATTTTGAAAGCGTTGGGCATTATGGACCACCACAGCCAGATCCCAACCCTAGGCCTCCACATCCTGGTATACCAGCCCCACCAACTCCACCCCGTGTACTATACGACGGCTGGAAACCAATTCCAGGGATTTCTAAAGCTGTTATTGAATCAGGACATATAGAAACTTTAGATCAGTATGGACCACCGCCACCACCTCCTCAAAATGTCCAAGAAATAACCATAAACCTTGATGGACACTCACTACCTAATTTAGACCAGGCTCAGTTCTCAGGAGCACAGATATCTGAAGGATACTCTACAGTTCACCAGGATGCGTTGGCTAATATTGATTTAAACGCTATCGTTGGTGGGGATTCAAACCATATAGATCAATCTAAAACTGTTTTCGAAGCGCATTATACGGAAAACAGTAATGCGCATGATGATTTGGCGTTCGTACAAAATTCTATTCCAGAAAAGGTACAATTTGACACTTACGGAGCTCCGCCTATAGAATCTTTGTCGGGCGGACCATATCCACCTTCACATAGACAGCAAGGGGCTAAAGGCTTGATTCCGCCATCTGGTATCTATGGTGTTCCCCCAGGAAGCCAATATGGCGCACCCCCCAAACCTTTACCAGCAAACCTGCCAATTCCATATGGAACATTTTCTGGAGGAGGTCATTCCATACATACAGGGGGACACCACCCGAAACATCCCATAAAGTTCAGGGAATCCGTCCCTGATGGTTTGATTCAGCATATCGGACATATTTCTCACCATAAGGATATCCATGCAGTCGATCATGTCAAATCAGGTCCAATATATCTCCCCCCACCAATAAGAGACGTTAAAGAGTTGCACCAACATGGAAGTCATGGACACAGCGAAATATCACACCAACACGGAAATCATGGACATAGCGAAATATCACATCAACAAGGAAATCATGGACATAGCGAAATATCACAACAACAGAGTCATTTTAATGACATTTCCCTATCTATAGAACCATCGAATTTGTACAGCCTACCACATTCAGGTCAATCGATAAACTTCCAACAAATCCAGCAAGCACCACAGCCTAGCAATCTATACGGTTCTCCCATAGACTCATATTCAGTACCATTACTAACTGTAGGTGACCATACTGCTTCTGGTTCGACTAGTAATGCTGTAGCAGCAACTATAGATGGCATGTTACTAGCTAATCTTTCTACTTTAGATGCAGCAGCTATTTTAAAACATTGTCCATATCACGAAGCTATATTAAGAGCGGCTCAGTCGGGTGAGAAGATACCTGCAGATCTAGCATCTAAATATGCAGCTAGTTTGAAATCTTTAGGTTTGACTTTACATAAACAAGATAATTTCATCTCCCAAAATGATAATACAGCATCGTATAGTGATTCAATAAACTATAACTCTAATAAAGATTTAGCAACCGCATCTCACACTCAAGTCGAAACTGTGCTAGCGAATTCAATAGAAAACGATAAAACTATTAAAAATAGTGTACAAAAAGGAAAATCTCTGCAAGAAATAAAAGATAGATACAAACAAAACTCAATATCAGATCAAATACATCAAACTTCGGAGAGAATAAGGAATTTGAACGAAGAAGCTAAGGTTTTACAGCAGAAAATTGTATCCACAAGTCAGAATTTAAATAAGGTTAATGGACAAATACAGTTTGGTCAAAATGATAAAGGTCAGGCCACGTATTCAGTACAAATACAATCTTCCCAAGATGGTAAAGAACCATCAATACCACATGAACAATTGCTGTCAGAAGGTCTTTTACAAAGTATATTACAAGCGATTGAACAACCTCATAATAACCAAGACAATCACAACATAGATCAAAACCAAGCTAATAATCAGATTATATACTCGAATAACCAACAAAATACTCAAAATCAATACTCGAATAATCAACAAAATACTCAACATCAATACTCAAATCACCAAACTATATTCCAATCGAATGGTCAGCAGAGTAATCAAAATCAAATAAATTCCCAGTCAAATAGTTTCAACTATCAAATTTCTGGTTTTGAAAATTCTGAAGAAGGTTTAGTTTTGCCAGCTGGATATGAACCGGTAGACCGAACCAAGAAAAATAACCAAGATCACCAAAATAACCAAAAAGATCAAGAAGTTCAGAGTTCCAATGAAGACGTTCGAACAAATCATTTACAAAAAGAAGAATATTATCACCGAGGGGATATACCGCATGCATGTGATCTAAGGGCTGATAATTCTATCACTCATACAATTGTAGTTCCACCTCCGAATGTTGATAAAATTGAAAGAGTAGAAGACGTTGAAGACAACGACGTAGCAGTATACTTCGGCGAGAACGAAAAAGAAAATTCGGAGAAACAGGAACAAGTCACGGAAATCTCAGTGGCGACATCTATTAGTGACAGTGAAGATGAGCAGTATGAAAAAGCGCCGGAATTCGGCGATAAAATTAAGAAGTCGTGAGTTTTAGGAGTTATGTAGTTTCTAGTCTTATGCTACGTCCTCGGCGTGTATGGTCGACGATTTAGGATCGCCACAGAATTAAGAATGTATAGAGAAGTGGGTAAAGCGTGAGGTTGTTGCTTTTCGTCTAATAAAAAATCAATACGCGTTTTTGTATTAACAGCTGTATCTAAATTTAATACCTAATAGTATTCGACGTTAAATCAGGTAAACGTGTCACCGATTTTTTACTATTCACACCTATAAGAATAATTTGAAATCACGCCACATTTGTAGCATCATCATCATTATCACATTTTCATCTCAATCCATCGCTATTCCACTACTGAGTTCAAGTCTCCTCTCAGAGTAAACGATTACATACTAGACCTTAGTCTATACACTGGCCAACTGTGGATAGAACCTTAGAAAAAATTAAGGATAACTCTATAACATCGAAATCTTTATTTTAAACTTAAACGTTGTGAATATACGTCTGTTTTCACTGATGTTTTAATGGTCATCTTATCATCATTATCATCATTACCACTTCTATACTTTTTGTTTACTCTGTGGCTACTCCATCAAGCTTGCTCGTCGATCATGTATGCGTGGGTGGACGCAGCCTTATCGAAACAGTTGCATTTTAGTGCATATGCAGTCATTTTTTTCTTAAAAGTAAAATATTACTTTTTCGCATTAAACTTCGTTTTGTATAGCGGCCATAATATTATAACCGCGCTAGTGCAAAAATGAGTATTATACCGCACTCCTTTGGAATGTGCGGTAATATTTTATCGTCCAAGGTTGGGAAGTCTACTTTATAGTTTTAAAAATAGCAGTGAAGTAAGTAGAAGTACTATTTTACGCAAATGAAGCAAACAAACCTACAATTTAATACTTAAGTATTCCTTATGCAATAAATAGAATTTTCTAAAATTAATAATGAAATATCACCTCAAATGAGGATTATTTTTAGAGAACAGTGATATTCTGCCATTTTAGTCAAAGAGCCGGCGAGTAGAAATGTGAAAGCGTTATTATTTTACTTATGAGTCATTGCAAAAAGCTGTCAAA
This sequence comes from Erebia epiphron, assembly GCA_963932025.1. Classification (NCBI taxonomy): domain Eukaryota; kingdom Metazoa; phylum Arthropoda; class Insecta; order Lepidoptera; family Nymphalidae; genus Erebia; species Erebia epiphron. Next base: position 2,347,418 of record OZ009949.1, on the reverse strand, counting down.
TATTCCCTGGCAATAAATATCATTATATTTAACGTGTATGCCTCTGGGAGGTACGGCGACGCCATTTTAAATAAACTTTTGATTTAGATACAAGAGCTTTATCGCCTCTATTATGGATCTACGATTCCAATGTAAAAATGGCTATTTTGTAAACTATAAGGCGTTCTAAATAAGAATAGGAACTAATTTCCGCCATGTTGTGTAATGTGGCACCTACCTGTTGAACATCTGTTCAACCGATTTTGATGGATTTCACGAGTAAGCGTAGCAGACAGACTGACAGACACACTTTTGAATTTATAATTTTATAATGTATATGGATATAATTTTCAAATAATACGACAGATAGAGACGGACATTGGATTTTCCTATTCTTACTTCGAATGAATTGTACTTACTCGGTATATTATCGTAGTTTCATAGTACAGGATGGAAACAATTTGTTTAAAGTGATATTTCGTATAACTATAAAACAAACACACAAACTCGAGTGGATCGATTTAGATGATAGTTTAACAAACAAATAGTCAGCCATAGTTATTTTTGAAAGGTAGAAACGAAACTAAAACTTGTTCTGCAGGAAAAGAATGAGGTTTTGACTTTTAGATATCGCCATCATTTGAAAATCGAAACACAATAACGTTAAAGTAAAATGGATTGTTTTATAGTAAATACCATAGATTAATTATAATACCAAGTATAGATTGCTAACTCCCTTATAAAAAAAATTCTAGGTTAATACTATCGTTAGATGGCGCTACCAGGCTCGCTCTTTATATGATTATAGTAAAATCGGTGAAATATCGTATTTTCTTGGTTCAATTTGTATTAATTATTTATATAAAATTATCAAAATACAAAAATTTGATAAAATCACTTAAGCAAATAGCAAATTTACATTCAACTAATATTAACAAACAGCTTGCACAGTTACGCCATCTCAGATTGTGCGAAGAACTACAAGGTACCGGCGGCTTTAATGCGCATTTAGCGAGCTTTGATTGAATGTATGAAGTGAACAGTCTTATACTGGTTTATATATTGTCTTTGGTAAATAGTAAAAAATCTGTACACTTTGAACAAATTGTAACAAGCTCTTGGTTTATAAGAGGCTATAAGGGTTACTACACAGGTTGCATTTTAAGTGCAGAAATGCAAATTGGTTATTATCACATTTTCTTCGCGATTTATCACAGCTAAACCAAACTGCAATTTTACAGTTGGCTTGCATACCGCCTGTGTAGGTACATCCTTATATTTTTAGAATTAAGTTTACGATCATAGAATTAGGAATATAAATGAAGGATGATTGTCTATGTACTAGTTTATCACTATTTTGGAGCTTCCTAGTGATAGGTGGGAGCGACATGGAAGATTTACAGACAACGTAAAATTCAAGTCAACAAATAATATGCGACAAAAATAAGTTTACGGAATGACACTGCAGTTTGACCAGCAATAGGTTATTTTCCAATATTTACAAATTATTAACATATAAAAGGTTTCATTTGGCAATTTGAACTTTAAGTGACGAGTTCATAATGCAATAAACTCAAACTGCGATGTTTCGTTTCGTTTCAGTCACACTCCGTGATGCTAATATGCTAAAATTGAATAAATATAGATGTACTCAGTTTTTATATTAGTCCGGGTCCCGTTTATAATTTTCCTAATTCTATGTGTAGGATAGTAACGCCATCTTTTGAGCGAATTTAAAAAAACGTCCGATTTTTGTTCGCTCTATTGTAACTATAGATCTTCCAAGAAAATTGACGTTTTTTAAATTAATTTATCGGTATGTTAATTTATTTAACTTAATTTAAATTTATTTATGAACCAGTAATCCTAGTTTTTAAGTATTCTTTGGTTGTATTTTAATTATTACCTGATTAAATCAAAATAGTTTTGTACTGCAAAAAAACGAATTTAAAAACATGTTTTTTTGTATCGCATTGTATTTATGAAACGAAATTTTTGTACAATCAAAAATGATAATGTTGTAACGCAAAAAAGAATAAACAAAAATTATACAATAATATATTTTTTATTTGACTACCCACAGTACTATTACTAAAACGAACACCCCTATTAGTTTGACCCGTACGGGGTTTAGAGTGTGCATTGCCACAATGCCGTAGCATAGTTACGAGTATGAGGGACGAGTTGAAGCGAGTTGCGACAACTCATATCAGTCGATTGAGCAACGTTGACCCAAGTCGGTAACTGGTGACCGAATTTGGCCTAATCGTATCCTCCGTGCCTCGGAGAGCACGTTAAGCCGTCGGTCCCGTTTAATATCACTAACCACAGAGTAAGAATATTGCACTTTGCCTTTGCACTTAGAATATTTTTCTATTTCCGGATTTTTCTATAGCCATCCGGTTTTTTTTTGTTTTTTATATTCGTTGAAATGTGAAACTTCATTATTATAGTGTGTATTCAGTGTGTACGATGTAAAAAACATAAAACTATGGAATAATTGTTATACTTCATGTAATATTCTATGTAATTAAGCTTATAAGAGATAATTTAATGTAAAAAATTCTTTTTAAACAACCGACTTCAAACTCCCGCGCCAACTTTACAACAACAAGCACACGCTATACAAAGTACTTATTTTATTGTTGATATTTTAAAAACCGCTCGACCGATTTCGATAAAATTTATACGGGACCACTTGGGAAGTATTCCCTTGCAAACAAAAAAAGAATTTTTGAAATCGGTTCAGAAGTCTTCGAGTAATCGGTGAACATACATAAAATAAAGATTCCGACGAATTTATAACCTGCTCCTTTTTTGAAGTCGGTTAAAAATATGCAATGCCTGGTTAAAAACCTACTGTTTACTAAGCTATTACACTGATCGCGAGCAATGTACTCTTATCCGTTGAGGAGTTCCATTAACTGTCTTCGAAGATCTTCATCAGATCTTCACCAAATTTATATGGGACCACCTTTGAAGTATACTCTTTCAAACAAAAAAAGAATTTTCAAAATCGGTCGAGGCGTCTTCGAGTAATCGGGGAACATACATAAAAAATTAAAAAAATAAAAGATTCCGACGAATTGAGAACCTCCTCCTTTTTTGAAGTCGGTTAAAAATAATCAACATTCGTTTCATTTACTAACATCTAAACATCTTTACAATTTGTGTTTATTATAATAATTTATCTTAATAATTATTATAAGGTCACATAATGCTATAGTTACAGAATTAGGTGATCTTGTAATAATTTAGATAAATTATTATACGATACACAAGGACTATAATAATATTTTCACACCACATGCTCGACAGCCGAATAGGCAATGATGACTGATTTTGAAAAATGGCCAGATTATGTTCGGAAGTATCAACTATTTCGAAAGAATATCTTATTCCAGCAGAAAAATAAGGTAAGGTAGATAAAATTGGCATTTGAAATTTAAATTTTAAAATTCACGCCAAAACGCTCGCCGGTGTCATGGCGTCGTCTGTGACGTCACTATTGTTTTTACCAATGTACTCTGTGCAGTGTGCAGTAAACAATAGTGTGATTGTCAAAGCTCGAAAACAAACAATTGTGACGTCATTCGCTTCTTGGTGTTTTATCCAATATGGCGGATTGCTGTATTTCATAGTTTTATTTTATCAAAATAAATAGCAATCTCACTCGAAATTGAAAAATAAATACGTTTATACTTCTACCATACCTTTACTAGGTACTGTTTTAATCATACTTTTGCGGGTCTAAAGTCAGTCTTCATGCCCTAGGGCCGTAATCTAGTCGATCGATCGCCCAACTAGTTGACCAACCCCATACTGTAAATATGCACAACAGAGTCTAGGCTCCAGACTGGTCGACCAAACGATCGTACCATTTAACTTATAAAAAAGTAATTTAAAAAAACAAAAAATCCGACTGCTGAATATCAAAAAGTATAAAACAAGACATGAATTGAAGTATTTCATTATTATCAATTTAAATAGTATAATATGAATAAAATTTATCAAAGCGCAGTCGCACGTCCAATAGTGCGACGTCCAATAGTCCTTAACGTGCGACTGCAAATTTAATTAATATTATACGATTTAAATTGATAATAATGAAATACTTCAATTCATGTCTTGTTTTATACTTTTTGATATTCAGCAGTCGGGTTTTTTGTTTTTTTAAATTACTTTTTTATTTCAAACTTTTTAGTGAAGCATTTACCGTAAACAGGTGACGTTTTATCTGCCCGAAGTAGCATCTATTATCTATTCTGTGGTAGCACCAAAGGTACTAATAAGTATTTTGTATAAGAAGTAGTAATAAGCAGCGGATTAATTTATTCGTAATGACGAGCGGTGATCACCATAACCATCATCAAATTTGCATATGTTATAATCTAATATTAATTTGGTAAAGTTTGAAAATTATCTGCTATTTTTCCTCGCTCCACCTTCACCCTTACCTATCCGCTGCCGGCCGCGTCATTTTCGGTTGAAGGTTACTGTATTTCTACGATATCTCATAAGATATTCATCTAAATTGAATGGTGTAAAGGACAATTTTTTTTCTAAGTTAAATACTTGAGATGAGTAAGATATTTATTTTGATAAGGAATTAACGATTAATACTAGGTACGTTGGTAAAAACACCTTCGCAAGTAAGGCGCTGTTTAGACCAAATTTGAAAATCATAAAAATGGTTATTGTGAGTCAACCTTAAAAACTAGTTATAAATGCTATCACGGATTTTTTTTTAGAACTTTTTGAGAGGAACGTTTCCACCATACATTGTTGTCGTATAAGTTTAACGATTTAGGCAGCGCGCGCCACGTAAGGTCTCAGATGAGATGATTTTTTCCGACTTTACTAACATTATTGCAATTTTCGTAAGGATCTCTAATTTTTTTGGAAATAAAATATAGCCTATTTTACTCTTCAATAATGTAGCTTTCTATAAGTCATATAAGTTTTAAAATCAGTTGAGTGGTTTTTGAGATAATCCATCTAGTTTGATAGATATAGATGATATGAGTAGGAACTTTAAACATTTCCTTTGAAACCTCGTAAATCCTACATTATCATTTAAACGGAAAAATGGTTTGAGGAACCTAGGTGTGATTTTAAAAGACCTATCTAACGATACCCCACTTGCTTATAGCCTATCGACTTTCATTTATTAATTGGCTTCTAGTCGACGCCATTTTGTTTTTCTCAAATTCGACCTCCGTTGTGACACTCAGAAGACTAAACCAAATCTATTACTGCAATTACTATCAAAATCGGTTCAGCCGTTTTTTCTGTAATGTGACACAAAGGAATACAACCTTTGAAACCTCATAAATCCTAAATGATCGTTAAAATGAGAAAATGATCAAGGAAACCTAACTATGATTTTGCAAGACCTTTTCATCGATACCCCACTTGCCATAGTCAATCGACTTTTATTTTTTAATTTGTTACATTATGGCTTCTAGAGGGCGCCGTTTTGTTTTTTCTCAAATTTGGCTTCCACAGTGACACTCTAATGATATATTCGGCACAAACTGGTGCAAGAATCATCAAAATCGGTCCACGCGTTTAGGCTGTAGCTGTCTTGCAAGGAACATACAAACATATATAGACTGATGAACACATAACCCTGTGCGTTCCGCAGTCGGGTAAAAAGTTTTTAAAACCAAGGAGTATGTGTACCTGCATAAACACTGGCAGCATGAAAATCAAAAAGTTTGAATATCAAAGCAGCGGCGCCAAAGCGCGAAATAAAAACAAATGACAAATTATTCCACATCTACAATCTATCTACGTATTTTGTTACAAATTGTTACAAATTCAATAAAAAGTGGTCCTAAATATTGCAAAATGTCATCATTTAGTGACTCAGACGAAAGCGAATACGAGCAAAGGGTGGGCTATAGTATACTCGCCGCGACGGAGGGGGAAGGGGAGGGGGGGAGGGGCAGGGGGGTGGGGGATATACCCCCCCTCCAAGTAAAACGTTTCGATTATTAGTAGTTTCCGAGATATTAATTTTTTAAAATTTTGAGGTTAGTTTTACCGAAATTCCTGCTTAACTCTGATAACCTAAATACCTTGTGTTTTAGGTAGTGGGAGAGGTTAATTTCTTAATTGGAATGGGCTACGCCAGAAGACTCGCTTCGTCGCCCCTGAATGAAGCTTCGCCTACTCGACCTTCGTTTCGCTGCGGAGGTCGCCGGCTCGCTTCGCTCGCCTCCTCCCCTCTTCGCTCCACTCGGCCTCGTAGGCTCGCTTCATTCAGGACCTCCTACGCGAGCTTCTGGCTACGCGCTTAAAAAAACACTCTAGGGGTAGGGCAGACAAGACTGCGTGGAGTCGGGGTGTGCCGAATCCGTTTTGTGTATCATATTCTCAAGTACCTAAATCTACATATAATAACCTACCTTTATACCTTTTTAGTTAAATAATTAAATCTATAACCTTTAAACGTTTTTTTTTAACCTTATAACCTTTAAGACCTACAAACTTAAATGCGCGTAAAACTAAAACGATGACTCATAGATTTGAATTCTGGCGCCAATGCACGCGTTCCGTTTTTCCAATAATCGGTACACATATATTATGATTATTAATCGATTATTTATCATTTTATTATACTTTTTATGTTTGGAACGGATCTTATGTAAACCGAAACTTATGTACGTCAACTAAACGTCAATGAGTCTGTAATCTATGGCAAATGTCGTAAAAAATAGTGAAAAGTGGTGGAAATTTGCGATTTTCAAAAAATTACTTCTCGAAAAGTATTAGAATTCGAAGTAAAATATTTTAGGGCTCAGCTTTAGTATACCGGACGCTGAGTTGGAGGTTCATATTTTTTTTATAGAAAGACCTTGATGTGTTAAGCCTTGCACTAAAATATTTTACTGCGGAACTCAATAGTTTTCGAGATATAATTTTTTGAAAATTCGCAATTCTTCAACACTTTTCACTATTTATTACGACATTTGCCATAGATTACAGACTTATTGACGTTTAGTTGGCGTACTAAAGTTTCGTTTTACGTAATAAAATCCGTTCCAAACATAAAAAGTAATAAAAAATGTTAATAATCGAGTAATAATCATATTATATGTGTACCGATTATTGGAAAAGCGGAACGCGTGCATTGGCGCCAAAATTCAAATCTATGAGTTATCGTTTTACGCGTTTTTCAGTTTTAAAGGTTACAAGGTTAAAAAAAACGTTTTAAGGTTATAGGTTTAATTATTTAACTAAAAAAGGTATAAAGGTGTGTTATTTCATTTATAATTAGGTACTTGAGCATATCATGCACAAAACCGAATCGGCACACCCCGACTCCACGCAGTCTTGTCTGCCCTGCCCCTAGAGTGTTTTTTTTAAGCGCGAAGCCAGAAGCTCGCGTAGGAGGTCCTGAATGAAGCGAGCCTACGAGGCCGAGTGGAGCGAAGGGGGGAGGAGGCGAGCGAAGCGAGCCGGCGACCTCCGCAGCGAAACGAAGGTCGAGTCTTCTGGCGTAGCCCATTCTAATTAAGAAATTAACCTTTTCCACTACCTAAAACAAAAGGTAAGGTACTTTAAAGTAGGTATAATTAATTAAAACGTATAAAAAGTAAAACCTAACCTCAAAATTTTAAAAAATTAATATCTCGGAAACTATTGAGTTCCGAAATTTTTCCCTTGGAGGGAGGGTTCACCCCCTTCCCCCCTCCCTCCCTCCCCCTTCCCTCCCCCCTCCGCCGCGTCCAGTATACTAAAGCCCAACCTATTTTAGTGCAAGGCTTACCACATCAAGGTCTTTCTGTAAAAAAAATATGAACATCCAACTCGGCGGCGAGTATACTATAGCTGAGCCAAAACATATGAAAATTTCATACAATGGAGAAATCATAAAGGCGTAAAAAGTATCTCTGAACCAGTGCTCCTCTGTTATTTCGAAGAATTAACAAAAACCAAGAAATCATCCAGCCTGTGGAGCATTTTTTCAATGCTGAAAGCGACCATCGATGTAAAACACAATCTTCTAATTATCAAGCAAAAAAGTCAAAAGTTCTGAGCGCTGAAAACATACAATCTTTTCTGGAGCAAGCCCCTGATGATCAATTTCTTGCTATAAAAGTGAGTACCTACCTAACCTTAATACTATTACCTACCTACTAACACATTGTATCTACCTACTAAAAATGTACTTAGCTAAATCTATTTCTTATGCTACCTTGTTAACTATAATCAAACCTCTACCTAATATTCCATCGTTTTTGTTTCAGGTGATATTAATTTTGGGAATAAATGGTGCTTGTCGCTGTAACGAATTAGTAAACTTGAACACTGATAATATGAAAAAGCATTCTGATACACTGCTTTTGGTTAAATTGCCAGACACCAAAAATAAAAGAGAGAGATCGTTCGTTGTGCGCGAAGACCATGTAAAAACTGTAGAAAAATACCAATCACTTCGACCAACTGGAATGAATACAAATCGTTTTTTAATCCAGTACAGAAATGGAAAGTGTACCCGGCAGCCAATGGGTAAAAATAAAATTAAAGCACCCCTAAGGCAATCGCAGCTTTTTTGAGTTTGCCAGACATCAATCTCTACACAGGTCATTGTTTTCGCCGAACTTCTGCTACTCTTTTGACCGACGCAGGTGCAGATTTGACCGTAATTAAGAGACACGGTGGATGGAAATCTAATACCGTTGCCGAAGGGTACTTAGAAGATTCTTTGGAAAACAAGAGGAAAATCAGCGCTCAGTTGTGTGAAAATGTTCCTACAAAGACTTCTGCAGCTTCTGTTGTAGATCCTAGATAGAAGTAGAAGTGTAACGTTCAAACTGCGTATTTATCTTCGAATTAAAAATAGTAATCAGTCCTAAATTAAATTAATTACGTAAACAAAGTGTTATTTATAGTGCAACTATTACGTGGACATGTTTTCTTTAAAAGAAAGTACTACTTTTGGTGAGACTATAAGATAGAAAAAATTTCGTGTGTTTGAACTTTGAATATGACAGTTAACAAGTAACTCTTTTCTTAAGCAAAAATCAACAAATTCCAGGAAAATTGCGCCTGAAACTGACAATACGCTTTACGAAAGACTTAATTAGACAATTTACTTACCTATATGTTATTCATATAAGATCAGCAATTAAGTAATTAAGTATGACAATTGACTACGAGCGGAACGATAACGAACTTTTTTGAAAGGTCAGAAAATACCTTTCCATTGACGTATTATTACTCTGCTATCAAATATTTCTTTAATTTGGGATTCAAATAATGGAGAACATAACAATCCGCCGGCAATTAGTGCGATCAAAATCAGAGCAGGACTTTTTCTTTCAAGCGGAGGAATCGATTCACAACTCAACTAGTCTTGATATAACAACACTAACTCAGCCTACAAACTCAATTAATATGGACTCCTCGATCATTCTAGAACTAAGACAATTATTAGAAAAAACTCAAGAAGAACTTACCAGCGCTCAGAGAGAAATCTCAAATCTTAAGTTTGAATTATCCACTGTAAAATGCCAACTTCAGAATAGAAACAAAACAATGACACTACCTAAGGAGCTATCAAGCAGTTCTTCACAAAAAACACTCACTCCAAATACAATTTCACTATCACAGAGGTTAACTAATTTACATATCAAAAATACAAGAACATAATATAGTAAAGTAGAAAAATATGGAATTAGAGGAAAATGCTTAGAATGGTTAACAAGTTATCTTAAAAATAGAATGCAATGTGTAGAAATTCTGCATACAACAAACTCATATTGTAATGCTTGTCGATCTGTATATAAAGTCCAACTTCCGTATGGTGTACCACAGGGCAGCGTTCTGGGTCCCTTATTATTTCTCCTTTACATTAATGACCTTCCGGACTTCATTCAGCAACAGTGTATAATGTATGCGGATGACACTACTATCATAGTAAAAAGTAAAAATAAGTTAAATGTTGAATCTGAAGCAAATGAAGCGTTGTCTAATGTAATAAAATGGCTGGAACTAAATAACCTCTCTGTAAATATGCAGAAAACTAAATTTATCCAATTTTTACCATATAATAATATCTTGTCTGATCTTAAATTAAACTATCAGGGATCTGCCATTGAGGAAGTAGAGTCTACATCTTTTCTAGGTTTCATAGTCGATCGACATTGTAACTGGAAAACCCATGTTGAAAATCTGTGCAGCAAATTGGATAAATTTGTCTATGTCCTCAGACGGCTCTATCAAACTTCTGATATGAAAACAGCCTTAATAGCATACCAAGGATATGTTTCATCGCTATTAAGATATGGGATTATCTTGTGGGGAAATTCGGTATTTGCGCATAAAGTTTTTATAAAACAAAAAGCCTGTCTGAGAGCATTATGTGGATTGCAGCCATTAGATACCTGTAGGCCTTTGTTTAAGAAGCACCATGTTCTTCCCTTGCCTTGTCAATATATCTATGAATTATTATTGCTAGTCAAAAAAAATCCAAGTTATTTTAAGAGTTACAATGAACTGGTTGAGGTTAGATCTCGGAGAGCCCAGAGAAAGAATAAACTAATTGTACCTCCTAAAAGACTGCAGATGTTTGGAAAGAGTACACACTACATGGCAATAACTATGTACAATAAACTTCCTGACAGCTACAAAAGCAGTACTTTTAATATTTTCAAAAGGAAGGCTTATGAGCTGCTTATAAATAAATGTTATTACAAAATTACTGAATTTCTTAGCGATAATCTCAAGTAACTTTTAAATAATATAATATGTAAAGATGATGACGTGAATAACTAAATGGTTTTATAGTGCAATAATTGAGTATCCCCTCTTATATGGAATTTGACATTTGTAATTGTAATTAAGTTCTATTATCATATTATCATTGATTATTTTATATTATTTTCTTTCGGTTTTTAATTGTAATTGTATAAGTATGACCTTTTATTAATTTAATTTACTAAATTTCTCTTTTTAATTTTGATGATGTATACCAAATATTCATACACCATTAATTGGTAGAATGTATAAGGCTCCCAAACTGTAACCATGACAACTGTATATCACCTACATTCTCATGAATAAATTATTATTTATTTATTTATTTATTTATTTATCCTTGGACGCCACTACTGCAGCTCCAAATGCCCCAGCCATCGACATCAAAATGTCAAATCAATGTAGTGCCGCTGTCAACAGCAAACCCAAAAGTGGAGGAAGAAATACCAACTAACATAACAGCGTCACAAGTAACTACTAATTTCAATAAAAACAGTGCACCTAATATCACTCTTAATTTTCAGAACTGGACAAATGTGACTCTATCGAACGTGAACATTCACTTTTAATTTGTCTTTTCTTTTTATTATTTACTAGACCTATGTATCCTACTTACTATGATTTGCAATAAATATCTAACCGTTACAGTTTGTTTTACTGTTATGGTAGAAGTATAAAGTAGAGTATACACCACCGGGATAAAGCAGTTTTTTTCTTGGGCGCTTGAATCCCTCACTGCACTCAGGACTCAATCTTAATTATCCCTTTGGTCGGGAATTAACTTATAACACCCTCGCTGCGCTCGGGAGTTAAATTTGGAGTCCTTCGTTACGTTCAGGATTCAATGTAGCGCCCGTGACATAAAACAGTGCTTTATCCCCTTGGTGTATAGTCTACTATTTTTATAATCCATGAATCCTATTTCATTACATAAATTCATAGTGTCATTGATTCTTGGTTACTGTCATCATGCCTATTATAATATGTCATGTAAACCTTACCGAAAGCAAGACAATTATATCTCTTGGCTTTAGCCGGGTTATAATGTTCTATTGAATTTCATTATAACCCGCTGGTCAATAATGTGATTTTCACTTTCATAATTCTTATTGCTATGATTATAAAGTCTAATTTCGCTAAACAGAATGTGTTCTCAGCGGGCGCGGCCAACTCGATTTTCGAAAACCGAAGCCGTGGCCCACTAGATTCGCACTAAGACGAACTTCATTTGTTTGTCAAATCGAGTAGGCCACGCCAGCTGAAAGAAGTGGCTTTATAGGCCGTGGCCCACTAGATTCGCACTGAGACGAACTTCATTTGTTTTAAATATATAGGCTAGCGCTTGGCTGCGATCAGACTTGCTTGCAAGTGGTGATGCAGCCTAAGGTGGAGCGCGCTTGCCTAGAAGATGCCTATTCACTCTTGATTTGAAGGTATATAACTATATTAAAAGAGGAGGGGAAAACGGAAGCCGGAAGGGCATTCCATATCCTAGCGGTTCGAATTAGAAACGAGGAAGCAAATCGCTTCGTACGAGCCCGCGGAATTTCGACTGCGTAAGGGTGCAGACTTAGTCGATGCCTTGCGGTTCGATAGTAAAAAGGTGACGGAGGAACCAGATCGAATAGCTCTTGAGCACTCTCCGAAATATATCCTGTAGAATACCGACAGACAGGCAACTGTGCGCCGATGTTCTAAGCTTTGCAGCTTTGAACTGACCAGCGCTTTGTTACCAATAAGTCTCCTGGCGCGACGATCCACCGAATCCAATGCATCAAGCTGGTACTTGGCAGAGCCATCCCATGATCCCATTAATGGCTGCAATACTCCATGCACGATCGAACTTGTGCTTGGTACAGATTATGTACCGCTTGTCAAATCGAGTAGGCCACGCCAGCTGAAATAATTTGATATAGCCGTAGCTAGTAGTACACTATCTACTAAGCCTGTTTTTTTATTGTCTCGCATAAAGTGAGAAAAGTAGAGTACCTATACACCACCAGGGATAAAACTGTTTTTTTCTTGGGCGCTTGAATCCCTCACTGCGCACTCAGGACGCAATCTTAATTCCCTCGCTTTGCTCGGGAATTAACTTATACTCTATACAAGCCTGAAACCAGTATATTATATTACTAGATGATACCCGCGACTTCGTCCGCGTGGATTGTTTTTTTTAATCCCGCGGGAACTCTTGTATTTTCCGGGATAAAAAGCAACCTATGTCCTTCCCCGGGATGTAACCTATCTCTGTACCAAATTTCATCAAAATCGGTTGAGTAGTTGGGCCGTGAAAGCGTAGCAGACAGACAGACAGACAGACAGACAGACGGACAGACAGACAGACACACTGTCGCATTTATAATATTAGTATGGATTGTATAATGTACTTTGCGGTTGTAACTAGCCATGGACGATAGTATATCTTAAAATATATAAATCTCGTGTCACAATGTTTGTCCTCAATGGACTCCTAAACCACTTAACCGATTATAATAAAATTAGCACACCATGTGCAGTTCGATCCAACTTGAGAGATAGGATAGTTTAAATCTTAAAAAAACATCAATTCACGCGGACGAAGTCGCGGGCATCATCTAGTATATTATATACAACATATAGCATTGGTTGTGTTATGGTTAATATATTTTAGTTGGACAACTTCCTGATAGATGTCGCTGTACGTGGAAAGCCGTATTGCAACTCTATACCAGCAATAGCATACCTTTGCCGGCTTACTACTGAGAACGAGTCTCCTCTCGGATTGAGAAGGGTGGCTGTATTCCACCACGCTGGCCAAGTGCGGATTGGCAGCTTCACACACCTCCGAGAACATTATGAAGAACTCTCGGGCATGCAGGTTTCCTCACGATGTTTATCCTTCACCGTTTGAAGCAAGTGATATTTAATTTCTTATAAACGCACATAACTTCGAAAAGTTCGAGGTGCGGCCCGGGGATCGAATCCGCAACCCCGTACAGGTTGTCTGTCTTATCAACTAGGCCCCCAGGGCTAGGCCATCACCTTTTTATGAAAAAAAAACCAAATAGTTTTTACAAATCATTTATTGAAGTGCAATAAATTTTACATGATAATACTTATTATCAAATCAAAAAAAAACACTTAAAAATCAGTTATATCAAGTTGTCCGAATGGGCAGCTTGAGCAGTCCAATCATGACTGACTGCTTTTTTTATTCCACTGCAAGTTAGCCCTTGACTGCGATCTCACTCGTATGGTAAGTAATGATGCAGTCTAAGATGGTAGCGGGCTAACCTGTTAGGGGTATGGCATCCAGGCTGCGACTGCATAGCGAAATACAATATTCTTTTCGTACCACTTGCTCAAAAAAGTGACATTCTATGCCACAAAAAGCGAACATAACAATAGTCATTTTTAATCTGTTCAAAACAGGGAAAGAAAATTGTACTGAATTTCATTCATCCTCTAGGGGGAGAATGTGATTTAAATTTGGAATACTTACCGAAATTTATTCTGAACTACATCTGTGTTTACACCATTGAGTTTGTATATAAAGCATTATACATCTTTTTGAATAAAAACCGGCCAAGTGCGAGTCGGACTCCTGCACCGAGGGTTCCGTACAAACCTGTAGTAAGTTTTAAATTAAAATATTTGAGTTGATTGATTGAAAGAAATTGCGATTTACGATTAATGACGTATTAAAAAAAAACTACTTACTTGATCTCGTTCAAACCAATTTTCGGTGGTAGTTTGCATGGTAATGTACAACATATATTTTTTTTAGTTTTATCATTCTCTTATTTTAGAAGTTACGGGGGGGGGGGGGGGGGACACACATTTTACCACTTTGGAAGTGTCTCTCGCGCAAACTATTCAGTTTAGAAAAAAATGATATTACAAACCTCAATATCATTTTTGAAGACCTATCCATAGATACCCCACACCTATGGGTTAGATGAAAAAAAAATTTTTGAGTTTCAGTTCTAAGTATGGGGAACCCCAAAATTTATTATTTTTTTTCTATTTTTGTAAGAAAATCTTAATGCGGCTTACAGAATACATCTACTTACTAAGTTTCAACAGTATAGCTCTTATAGTTTCGGAAAAAAGTGGCTGTGACATACGGACGGACAGACAGACAGACAGACAGACAGACAGACAGACAGACAGACATGACGAATCTATAAGGGTTCCGTTTTTGCCAAATTTGGCTACGGAACCCTAAAAAGGAATACGCATTTATTATGCAGTTATGAAATTACGAAAACCGACGAGGCCGTATCAAAGCTTGATGCCTTTGCTTTTCCGACAAAAATATTAGTCTAGGAATTTGCCGCGTTTTTGTTTTCTTCAAATACAATAAACGTTAAGTTTATTTTAATTTATTTTTATAAATAAGTTAATGTTCTAAAAATACGTTACGATGTTAAATCAAAGCGACAGTGACAGTGAATTGTCGGATTCCATCAGTGCAAATGCTGCCGCAATCCATACTAATATTATAAATGCGAAAGTGTGTCTGTCTGTCTGTCTGCTACGCTTTCACGGCCCATCTGTTTAACCGATTTTGATGAAATTTGGTACAGGGATAGGTTGTATCCCGGGGAAGGACATAGGCTACTTTTTATCCCGGAAAATTCAAAGGTTCCCGTGGGAATCAAAAAATTTATCTGTTCAACCGATTTTAATGAAATTTGATACAGGGGTAGGTTGCATCCCGGGGGGAAGGGCATAGGCTACTTTTTATCCCGGAAAATTTAAGAGTTCTCGCGGAAATTGAAAAAATTTGGTCCACGCGGACGAAGTCGCGGGAATCATCTAGTTATTTATAACTTGATGATTTATATTTATTGATTCCCGCGGGAACTCTTCAATTTCCCGGGATAAAATATAATAGCCTTCCCCGGGATACGACCTATCCCTGTACCAAATTTCATCAAAATCGGTTGAACAGATACATTTTTTGATTCCCGCGGGAACTCTTCAATTTTCCGGGATAAAAAGTAGCCTATGTCCTTCCCTGGTATGTAATTTATCTCTGTACCAAATTTCATCAAAATCGGTTGAGTAGTTGGGCCGTGAAAGCGTAGCAGACAGACAGACAGACAGACAGACAGACAGACAGACAGACAGACAGACAGACAGACGGACAGACAGACAGACAGACTTTCGCATTTATAATATTAGTATGGATTTGCTTCCAACAAAATCCAAGGAAAATTATTTAAAAACTTATGAAGAATTTTCAATCATTATTTTTAATAAATGCTTGTCTCATATTATTATTGTGTTAATTTTTTCGCAAATGGTACGAAAAGTAGAGTATTTTCCTCGGTGATAACACTGTCTTAGTCTTAGGTGAACTTAAATCCCTCGCTACACTCAGGACTCGTCTTAAATCCCTCGCTTCGCTCGTGATTTAAGTTTTTAACACCCTCGCTACGCTCGGGAGTAAACCTCGAGTCCTTCGTTAGGCTCGCGATTTAAATCGTCACCCGCGACAGAAGACACTGCTTTATCCCCTTGGTTAATAATCTACTATTTCAATACACTTACTCGAAAAATGCACTTACAGAGGCAGTAAACAGGGCTTGTAAGTTAAATTTACTGCCCTCGTGCAGTAAATATTTACCGCCCTCGTGCGGTAATTTTGCAGGTTTTTTTTTAATTTTTGTTCCACGTTACTTCTAAATAAAAAGTTTTCTTGCAAGAAGGTTCATAATGATATTGACTTTGTATAGTAGAAAACCTAAAAAATAATTGATGAAATTAATTCATAAAATAAAAAAATTAATATAATTAATTAAAATTGTTTTAAGTTTTATAAATCATAAAAGTAAAGGCTGAATAGTCTCAGTCGCGTTCTCAAAGTCGGTCGCCCAACCTTTTTCTAGGAAAGGGCTCATCTAGTACCTACATATATATAGATGGTGACGATGGTCAGCCCTCGACTGGCGTCATCGGGCTGACATTTGTCAACTCGTATGTAAAACCTTCTTACCGCTCTTATATCACAAATTACTATTACAACTTCTTTCAATACGTTGTTATCTGCTTGAGCATTTATTTATCGTTACCAACTACTTAGCAGGGGCCCCATTGCCAACGCTTAAAGCCATATTGTTTCATTATTGTTGGCTTTCGTGGTAAAGAATTATAATCCTTATCGTAAGAACGTCAAGGTACGTGACATTAAACTGTAATTTTGGATAATAATGCTAAAATATTGCTTTGAGTTGGTAGTATGGCCCCAGGCCATTTGAAAAGTTTGCCAATTTTAGCAAAGGAAAATTTATTTATTTCGCTACACACAGTCGCTTCTTAAAGCAGTCAATCACGACTGCTTAATCTGCCCTTTTATGACTGCTCTAAGACAAATAATACAAAAAATGAAATTATAATATTCACAATCAAAGAAAACTGGTACAAATTTTACAAAAAAAAAACACTGGTAGGTACGCATATTACCAAATAACTATGCCTAGAAAAAACTGATTAACAAATACACGAAACAAATTAAAAACACATACAAATAGTATAACGTCATTTTCTCAAAAAATCTATTTACAAAATAAAAAAATAAGTATGGTCCCACCAACTTATCAAACCCGATGGCCGAAATTGGAACTAATTATTGTGACTGTTTAGTTTTTCTTATTTTATTTTTCATATCTACTAGCGACGCTGTCACACCGGGTGAGCAAGGTTTGTGGGACTATAAATTGTATGCTTAAGAAGATTTTAATATGCAAAGCATATAAACAGCCATAAAGCACATTCTGGCGTGATTGAGTAACTAACATCCATCCATTCAAACTTTCGCATTTATATTAGTCAGTGGCGTGCACATCTGTCTAATTAAACAAAAGGAAAAGGTGACTGACTGACTGATCTCTCAACGCACGCTCAAACCACTGGACGGATCGGGCATCGAAATTTGCATACCTACAGATAGACTATTATGACGTAGGCATCTGCTAAGTATTTTTGAAAATTCAGCCCCTAAAGGGTAAAATAGGGGCTTGAAAAAATCGAACTTAGCTCAAGCGAAGTTGCAGGCAAAAGCTACTAGAGGCATAAAAGCACTGCCTACCCCAGTAAAATGAACTCTATGCGTATCTTTCATCATTCCCCGCCTGTAAATAGGTATTCTACCTAAGCAAAGCGTACCCTGTGCACGCCACTGATATTAGTATAGATTTTCTGAAGTAGTACAATGCAGTTACAAAATACTTAGTAAAAGCGACCGATTTAAGTTTTAAGCCTATCTACAAATATATATCTATTTTTAGTTCCACACAATTTATTATTCGGAAGGTAACATTAATTAATTGTTTTATTTATACATTGCAATATTGCTCTAAATATTAGCGTTAAAAACATTTGCCGCAATATCTGTTGACAACAATCACTCCAAAAATTAAGAAATCATGTTTCACTACCCGTAACTGCTTCGATACAGGGCGCAGACTCTGAAGCATCATTTAAAGCTACACTCTGAGATTCTACTAAATTCTCAGTAGTAGAATCCACAATCTCAGTATCAAAATGGGTTGTAGTAGAAACTAGTTTAGTTTTTACAAACAAATAAGTATCTATTTTGACCTCCCCATTATTATTTGGATGGTATTCTGCTACGATCAAATCGTCTAAAGAAAACGTTTTTTCTCTGTGACTTCTCATATGTCTACCTAGGAATTCACAGCAGAATTGTAGATCACATATTTTGCAAGCAATATATTCAAAAGTATCCAATTGAATATGATCTGTGGTGTGTTCTTTACAATCGTCAGCCGTTAAGAAATAAACATTACAAATACTGCATTTAAATAGTTTATTTTTATTGAGTTCTTCAGTACTTATTGCATTATTTGTTTCACTATGATTATTCTCGATACTTTGAGAAGCTTTAACATCATTAGTTTCAATATTATTTTCTTCAGTTGTACTTGGTTTTGGTTGGTTATTAGTTGAAGTAATATTTTTAGTATTTATAATATTTTCTTGAATTGAAGAAGTATTAGGTTGGTTACTATCGAACATTCTCGAAACACTTTCTACTATACTATCGTTTATATCAATTTTAGGTTTTCTTTTACTGTGCGGATACTTCTTTCTGTAAATATTATGATGAATATCAATATGTTTTTTGAGTGATATTAATGAGAAAATCAAGCCGCATTCTTTGCATGTATGTTGTGCTTCGTTATGTTTATCCGCCTGTTGATGTCTACGTAAGCTAGTTGGGTGTACAAAGTTCATATTACATACATCACAATTATATATACCAGCCACGCTTTCAGCAGTTTTAGTGGGACTAGAAGAATTTCTTACATTATTAGTAGATTTATCGTTAAAACTTGCAGTAACTGAACGATCAATATCTTCACAATTTTTGTCATCTACTAAATCTTTACTCAATACTTCTATGTCAGTTTCTTCTTCAACACAGTCTATTGTAGATTGAGACTGGTTTTCATCGAAAATACTATCAAGTACACCATTGTTTATATCCGTATTAATCATTTCAGCATCATTATTATCAATTTTATGATTCTTATGATGGATTTCCATATGTTTACTCAGAGATCTTTGAGTGAATTTCAAATTGCACACTCCACATGTAAATTGTTTTTCGTTATGCCTTCCTCTAGATTTATGTTTGAGGAGACTCGTATGTCTTATGAAGTTGAGTCCACAGATATCGCAAGGGTATACACTAGAGGTAGTTAGTGTGAATTCAGTCTTTTTGTTTGGATAATCACCATAAACGACTTGGTTGTCATTTGGTAAATCTTTAAGTGCTTCTGCTAGGGTGATATCTTCTACAGCTCCAATACTTAACTCAGATATATCAAAATCAACTTTCCCGTGATGGTTTTTCAAATGAGACGCATAACTGTTTGAAGTGAATTTAATATTACACTGTACACAAGTTTGTATTGCCATTTTGATTTTGTGATTCGCGTTCAAATGATACTGAAGACCTCTGGATGAAATGCTATCGCAATTGATACATTGGTATATCCAGTTGTTTGATGTATTATAGTCCTTGCCTATTTGTTTTATTGTAAGTATATAAACACTGTCTTTCGTAAACATTTTACAATTTACCAAGGTTTTATGATAATCTATCATAGACGCATGAAACACTAAGCCACACTTTTCGCAGTTTGCCGCATATCTGTCAGTTTTACAAGAAAATTCATGCTCTATCAAACCAGTTAGTGTCAGGAAAAGTAATTTACATGTTTTACATTTATAATATCTGTTATGAGATTGCGCGACAAAATCACCTAGTAATTGTACGTTATCGATTCTAGGCTTTTTAGCAACCATATCTTCACAATTTGTAAGAAGTTTACGTTTTTCAACATTACGTCTATTTATTTCTTTACGACTTGATGAAACTTGAGGTTTATGTGAAACAGGTGATGTGGATTTAGGTTTGCTTGCGGTTCTGTTGTTAAATTTGATCAGATGAACGTTTTTTCTGTTAAAACTTTGAACGTTATGCATTTCTTCATGCGCTCTCTGTCTCGAAGTGAGGAAAGTTAGACCGCATATTTTACATGTGAATTGATAAGATGGCGGGGAGCAAACGTGTCTGGATAAGTTACATTTGACCCAAATACACAAAGTACATTGTGAACACTGATATACGGTCACCAATTTCTTATCGAACCTCTTGGTTTCAGATAATGCTCGTCTCTTTGCAGGTTTTTTATCTATAACTTCCCCATCGAAGTACATAACTTGCATATTGCTTCTGTTAAAAATTTTTTTTTCATGCGACTTGTAATGGGAAGCTATGTTCTGACTTCTGAACACTAAAGAGCACTTAACACATTTAGTCTTACTGCCGTTGAAATCGCAAATATGCGCTTTTATACTATCTTTCGCGACACACACTTTACATTCCCTGCATACATAGAAATTTAATATTTTGTTAGGATTTCTAGGTTGTGTTTTCTGTTGCTGTATATTTTGTTTGGTATTTTTGGCTTTATTTTTGTAATTGTTATAGTAGATGTGATGTTTTATGTGACCCTTGTATTTCATTTTCTTTATAAGTTTCCCACAATGTTGGCATCTTATAAACTTGAGTCCTTCGGGGTCCTTTTTCCTTCCTACTTCTATCTCATTTTTCAGCTCGGTAACACTGAATTGTTTATCAGCATGGAACTGTATTATCCTGAACGATTTGGAATCAAGTTTTCGAATTTCATGCGATTTTTCGTGAACGATTCTATGGGATTTAAAAGCGAATCTCAATGTACAATGAGCACAACCATATGTTTGTTTTGTATTTTCGCAACTATTGTTAACATTTTGTGAGTGCTCCATCACTTTATTTGGTGCAACTATCACTAGACACTTAGCGCATTGGTACAAAGTTAGCTCTAGCGCTCCGTTCGAAACTACCTTCATTCTAGCACATCTAGTGAACTTATACATACTTTTAGACAAAATCAACTGAATTTGCTCTTTTGCTAAACTCCTGAACATATACATCCAAGATTCGGATAACAAATTTTCATATTTATACCCAAGTATAATAAAAGAATCCTTATCCATATCATTGTTGAGATGCAACTTCTCATGTCGCTTAAAACAATCGTCTACGAAATTGAGATCGCAAATATCACAATGTTCTATAGTGACATTATAGCTTTGCATATTACAGAAATGATCTTGGCAATGTTCTACTACTTTATCGTATGTATCAATAACTATATCGCAAGCTTCACACAAATACAGTATATTCCAAACTTGTTTGAGGGATTCATATTTTTTCATCAATTCCGGTATATTTTCATTGATTGTGGCCATATCATTTATTTTTTCTACCTCGTTTATATCCACCTTTTCTGTGTACTCGTGAAAGGCAATATGTAGTTTATATGCCAAATCACTGAATTTACCTTTACAATACATGCAAATTTTGGATTCATCGGAATTGCACGCATGGTTATTCAATGCACCAGCGCTGAAGAACGCGACTTTGCATTTGTTACATTTTTTGAAGTTCGGAAACGGCGGTGCGATTCGCTTACTCGTTTGTATGTTAATGAATTTTAAATCTTTCAGTTTCAATTTTGGGTACATCTTATGAATATTTCTGTGATTTTGAAAACTTTTTTTGGTAAATCTCAACCCACAAGATTTACACGTTGTGGAATATTTGTCTGAACTGATACATTGACCAATATAATGTTTATTAGCATATTTATTCGTCCTCAAACAGCATTTACAGGTTGGACAGTAAAAGTACGACGTTTTGTCAAATAAACGTTTAGCTTTCATTACTTTAAAAGTTTTTCTCTTGTATTTGTCTATTAAATCAGTCTTTTCTTGTTCCTTAATAGCAATACTAGCATGTACATATTCAGTTATGATAAAATCTTTAAAGGTTAGTCCGCTTGCGTGGATTTTTTTATGTACTCCCATTGCTTTTTCATGTATCCATACATTGCACTCTTGACATTGTACGGAAGGAGTATCTGCATTACATGAATCTGTATGAAACGTCATAAAACTTTTTTCGTCAAAGCATATTTCGCACGATTTGCATTTACAAATAATTCTATTTAGGATATTCCTAGTTATTTCAATTACTTTGAATCTAACGGAAATTCTATGTTGGTACTCGTGATAAAATTTATCTTGTAGTTTGAATTCACGCCTACATTGCTGACATTTGAAGTTGCTTTTTTTTGGAGTGACTACACACGACCTCGAATGCAACACAGCGCTAATGCACGAAACAAAATGAACATGACACTTATTACATTTAAATAAAGTCGATTTTGGTATTGGACGGGTTTTTCTGATGTTGTGGGTTTCGTTTTTTTGTGATATTGCAGGTAGTTTCGAAGGACTTGGTAATTTTTTCGATTCTACAGGATTTTTATTTAAGTTCGCCAATTTTTTGGAATCTTGCATGTTACCTAAGTAACCGTGCTTCGCTGCTAAATGTATTCTAACCGAATAATCTGACGAAAAGCACAAATTACATTTGGGGCATTGAAATTTTGAAATCTTTTCGAAATCGTTATAACTACCATAGTATAACTTAGAGTGGTATTTCCAAATATGTATATTATACCGTTTACTATTGAGCAGTTTAGAACTGCAGAAGTAACATTGAAAATTTGACTTCACATGTTTCACTTCACCTACGTTATCGGTATGATGAAATTTTTGCATGTGTACCCTCAATTTTCCCGTCCATTTGAAATGACAGGTACAAATTTTACATAGAGCGAACATACCATGCGGACCTGTCACATTTGACACATCAGTGTGGTGTTCTAGGCTATGCTCTTTACAGGCTGTGTCATTGTCGAAAAGTGAATCGCATTTGTCACAAGAAAATTTTCCCGGAAGCAATTCGTAGGTGTGTCTCAAAAGTGCTAAGGTGTTAGGAAATACCGTGTTACAGTGATTACATAATAAACTTTTAGAGTCGCTATTCGCGTAGCTCTTACTTGTGCTTTTTAGGGCTTTATTTTTACTGACAGCGACCAAAAATGAGTGTGAAATCATTTTGTGAGCGTCCATATCATTGTCTGTGGCGAACAGGGTTCCGCATTCTTCACAAAAGCACGGATTGCCCTCCAGGAAGTGATTGCAGTCTTCTAATACTACGGAAACTTCCGGAAGATCGAATCCTTCTTCTCCTGAGTCTTCTGGGTGTCTGCGTTCTGAGTTATCCGATGATTGGGTTTTGCTACCGACTATTATTTTGTTTTGGAATTTCCTCTCTTGTAACAGAAGACTTGTCTCTGAAGTTTCTGTCTCTTGTAAAACTGTGTGCCTGTTATCATTTCCTTCTTCTAAAATTGTCTCTTCTAATCCTGTTCCCTGGAAACTTGTCCCTTGTAATACTGTACTCAGGATGCTCGTACCTTGTAATTCAGTCCCCTGTAAACTAGTACCTTGTACTTCTGTCCCCTGTAAACTTGTACCTTGTACTTCTGGTCCCTGTAAACTTGTTTCTTGTACTTTTGTCCCCTGGAAGCTTGTCCCTGTCCCCTGGGTTTTGGACGTAGACACACAGGGTTTAGAGCCAATAATGATTTTGTTGTTGAAAGGTTTTATATTAATTTCCTCTTCAAAAACAAATGGCACCCTATTGTTGTATCTGTGGTAATCTTCTTCAACGTCAATCGAGGTATCTGAAAATGAAATATTTAGATTTTAAAAACAAACAAACAAATCTTTACTTTTTATAATATTAGTTTAAGTTGTGGATCTAAGCTCTAATTCCCTCTCTCCTATTAGAGTGGAGGCCTGTGCCCAGCAGTAGGACGTAAATGGACTGCAGTGGATTAGTATAGAAAAATAGTTTAAAAAAAAAGGCATCATCTAGGTAACAAGTGTAACTATTTATTAAAAACCTGACAGAAAATTTTTTCGAGTCATAATTTTTTAGTAAAATGTAGCCTGTCACCCGGACTATCACTAGTGGTTCGCCCCGAACTGAGACCTCGCGGCGCCATCTATTGACATCATTGTGAAGTTCTGTTGTAAATAATAGGCTCATTAAAAATTAAATAATTTCGTTTCCATATAACATTTATCTAATTTTAGTATTTGTTGTTCAAGTACAGGATATAATTCAAATAACTGAACAAGTTTCAGACTCAGCCTTTCAGAAAGTATTGTAATAAGTAGTTAACTTTGATCATTAGCGCCATATATTGACACCATTGTGAAGTTCTGCTGTAAATACTAAGGCTCATTAAAAGTTAAATAATTTTGTTTCCATATAATATTTATCTAATTTTAGTATTTGTTGTTCAAGTACAGGATATAAGTCAAAAAATTGATCAAGTTTCAGGCTCAGCATTTCTGTAAATTTAGAGTTCTGAGGTCAACTTTGGACGTTAGAAAATCTCCACTTTGAGAACCCCCTATTTCGTCAATAATAGGGGAAAAAATTAAAAAAATATATATTTTGGACTCTATTCCTAATTATCTTTAAAATGATATACCGCAACCCTATGTAACGCTATAAAAATATTTTTTCTTCATATTCGCTTCTATGAGAGCCCCCCTAAAATAAAGATTTTTATTACTTTTTAAGCCATATTCGGCGGGAGGCCATCGATTTATATATGCAATTTTTAAATTTGAAGTAATTACGTTCAGTAATTCAGAAGTTATAAGGCTCTGACAGACGGACGGACGGACGGACAAGTGCAAATTCACTCAAGTAGACTCAGAGACCTTCGCTTCGCTCGGTCGATAACGAATTGACACCTCATTCATCAAAATTGGTTCAGTAGTTTAGACGCTACAGTGGCACATACAGAAGTCAAAACATAGGTACAACTTTTTTATCAACTTCAAGTTAGCCCTTGATTGCGATCTCAGCTGATGGTAAGTGATGTTGTAGTCTAAGATGGTAGATGGCTAACCTGTATGGTAGTTATATTAAACCCATAACCCTAATCGTTTTCTATACGGCATCATACCGGAACGCTAAATCGCTTGGCAGCACGTCTTTGTTACCACCCTACCGGCAAAGACGTACCGCCAAGCGATCTAGCGTTCCGAAATCGATTAGGGGTATGGGTTTAATATATCTGCCGTACCCCTAACACGTTAGCCCGCTACCATCTTAGACTGCATCATATCTTACCATCAGGTGAGATCGCAGTCAAGGGCTAACTTGTAGTAGAATAAAAAAAAAGACGTGTGGCACTCGGAGACTGCCGCGGTAAAGCTCTTGCATAGCATTTTTTATCAACTTGCTATGACTACTTTGTTGACTTCAAGTTGTTGAAAATATAAAGGCGAAATATTTTTATGAAAAGATGATTTTGGTTGCTATGACTACTTGTGGGTGTCCAAGGGGAATCAAAAAACCTCTTTACATTGAGGTTTTTTGATTCCCCTTGGACACCGGACCATTGAAAACATAATTCTTTAAAATTATTTCGCCTTTATATTTTCAACAACTTGAAGTCAATAACACAAGTAGTCATAGCAACCAAAATCATCTTTTCATAAAAATAGTCTTTTTATTTTCAACAACTTGAAGTCAACAACACAAGTAGTCATAGCAACCAAAGTGTTAGGGTTTTTTTCGTTACGGAATTTCTAGATTCGGTCTCCACGCTCAAGGCCCGCGATAGAAGCTATGCAATAGCTTAAAAAAAAGACATTCTGTAATATATTTAGTATCAGCATTACACCCGTGCAAAACCGGGGTGGGTCCCTAGTGATAGACAAAATAGACACATACCTTCATCTTCATAGTCCTCAACTTCGGTCTTAATGCTGCTGATGTCCGGGAACATGTTTCTTATGCGAGGGTTGTCCAGAACATCGTGCTCTTCAATGTCTATGTCGTCTGACATTGTCTATGTCTATGGGTTCACCGGAAATAGACAAACATAAAATTAGTTAAATGGTTTGCTAACAACTTGCGATGAAATATGTAAGGCGTGATTAGTATGGTTTAATAGTAACTAACCCTCATAGCTTTAGTTTTAAGATACCATAATTGATTATCACCATCATGTTTTCTAAGTTATGGACATCCACAACCAAAAGTCATAACTATCCTCTAGTTGTTTATGCATACACAATAGAGAGACACTGCCTGAACTAGTGAATCTAGAAATAAGACAAGTAGATTCATTTTTATGGATCATCATTAGCCATATCATACAAATTTATGAATTAATGTGAAAATGTGTCTGTCTGCTTTAGTGTTTAATGGCCCCACTTTTCAACCAATTTTGATGAAATTTGGTAGATATAGAATAAGGTGGCATATCTGGGTAAATTAAGGAATTCCCGCAGAATAAAATCAATTATTTTTTATTTTTTATTATATGATTAAAAATCAACACAGTTGCTGGCATCTACTAGTGAATCATACACAACAGACATTCAAAAACCTAAATTGTCCATTGCCTGCCTTGTTCTCATAGTAATAAGCAACACCTGGTTACATGAAAGATATATAACATTCAAAATTGGACTTACCTGTTACACTTAGATGAAAAAACTAATTTCCATCAACTTTATGATCATATTTAGAAGTAAGTACATATCCCTAATATAACTGTTCATATGCATCACGGATTACATTTTTAGGCTATACAGACTATCATAAAATGCTAAAGTAAAAGCTTGTTTTCAGCTCACGTTCTTTAGGTAAAACGTTTTTATACCAAAAATGTGTTTGCTGATGACTGGGGTCTTATTATTTCTGTTTTAATTTAACCCCGAAACCTCCGGTAAGTGTGATTGTATTGTATATAAATTATTATTATTATAAAAATAGCACAAAATAGAAATGTAAGCTAGGCGATGGCTTGGCGTTGCTCTTACGAGCTGTGTAACGGTTCTCCGGATACCTAATCCAAACAAACGTGCCTTAATTGTAACAGTAGGTTACCGAATTAGTAGTCGTGGACGTGTGTAAAATGCAAAATAGATACGAATTACGAAGCATAAAATACAAACAAATTAAAATAATAAAATTAAATAACCTTTTGAGTTTTGACAAATTCAGAAGCAGCTGAAGATATTATCTCCATAAGACAAGTAACATATTATCTCTGTTTTAGTGTTGGGTAGGACATACAAGAGGCACTTCAAATGTCCCATACAAAATGATTGAATGTCCCAACACCTCAAAAAAATATTTTGTACCGCTTCACTGTGACATGCAAAAATGAATGAATCTCGAACTGACGAGTAAGTGAGTGGTGACGTGAGGTGAGGACCGAGTAAGTAAAAGCAAAGCAAGTCATTGTCGTTGTCGTCCTATCTTCTGTCGCAGTCGCACTTCTCGCTCGACTCGTTGGTTCACCTTCCGCTTCATTACAAACTACAAAGCGCAGCGAGTGAGCGAGACGGCGCGGCCGCACGAACGAATGTGTGCGGTCGAGAGAGCAGACCTTTCTATGAGTAGTTGAGTACTACTACTTTCGTTCGTAGGACGATTGAATGAAGTGAGCTGTGAGTGAAAATCTGACGGTATCGTGTCTATAGTTATCTGTGGTCGTGTCGATTCGATCAATCGGTCGGTCGATGAATGAATTAATAATTGACATTCGTATTCAAATTGTTCATTTTTGTTTGTTTTGTAATTACGATTACGTTGTCTTAGTGAAGCGGCAAAATTAGAGGTATGTAGGTTTAGTACACAAAACACATATCATATTGTCCCATATTATCCCCCATTCTTCTATGCTCAGCTCAAAGCCCCGTATGTGTTTTGGGTGAAGGGTTCGAAAATGAGGTGGGACAATGTCACATTATTGGGACAATGTCCCATTAATGTGACATTGTCCCACCTCATTTGAAGTGGTACAATGTACTGCCTCGCCAAACTGAATGAGTTACTCATACAAACTCATCGAAATTGCTTGTCCTACCCAACACTACTCTGTTTAACTTGTCTCTGGATATTATACTCTTTGGCTGAAGCAGAAGCCAGAGATAAATAACTTAGCGATAACCAGAGACAAATAACTTAGCGATAACCAGAGACTAATTAGGGTTCCGTAGCCAAATTTGGCAAAAACGGAACCCTTATAGATTCGTCATGTCTGTCTGTCTGTCTGTCCGTCCGTATGTCACAGCCACTTTTTTCCGAAACTATAAGAACTATACTGTTGAAACTTGGTAAGTAGATGTATTCTGTGAACCGCATTAAGATTTTCTTACAAAAATAGAAAAAAAATAGTAAATTTTAGGGGTCCCCTACTTAGAACTGAAACTCAAAAATTTTTTTTTTCATCTAACCCATGCGTGTAATTAACCAAAAAATCCATAGGTATCTATGGATAGGTCTTCAAAAATGATATTGAGGTTTGTAATATTATTATTTTCTAAACTGAATAGTTTGCGCGAGAGACACTTCCAAAGTGGTAAAATGTGTGTCCCCCCCTGTAACTTCTAGAATAAGAGAATGATAAAACTAAAAAAAAAATATGATGTACATTACCATACAAACTTCCACTGAAAATTGGTTTGAACGAGATCTAGCAAGTAGTTTTTTTAATACGTCATAAATCGTAAACCGCAATTTACCTTTCGTTCAATCAACTCAAATATTTAAAATAAAAATAATTTAAAACTTACTACAGGTTTGTACGGAACCCTCGGTGCGCGAGTCCGACTCGCACTTGGCCGGTTTTATTTTTTTAAACCATGGATTCTAGGGTTTCGTGTAGTGTTGGGTAGGACAAGCAATTTCGATGAGTTTGTATGAGTAACTCATTCAGTTTGGCGAGGCAGTACATTGTACCACTTCAAATGAGGTGGGACAATGTCACATTAATGGGACATTGTCCCAATAATGTGACATTGTCCCACCTCATTTTCGAACCCTTCACCCAAAACACATACGGGGCTTTGAGCTGAGCATAGAAGAATGGGGGATAATATGGGACAATATGATATGTGTTTTGTGTACTAAACCTACATACCTCTAATTTTGCCGCTTCACTAAGACAACGTAATCGTAATTACAAAACAAACAAAAATGAACAATTTGAATACGAATGTCAATTATTAATTCATTCATCGACCGACCGATTGATCGAATCGACACGACCACAGATAACTATAGACACGATACCGTCAGATTTTCACTCACAGCTCACTTCATTCAATCGTCCTACGAACGAAAGTAGTAGTACTCAACTACTCATAGAAAGGTCTGCTCTCTCGACCGCACACATTCGTTCGTGCGGCCGCGCCGTCTCGCTCACTCGCTGCGCTTTGTAGTTTGTAATGAAGCGGAAGGTGAACCAACGAGTCGAGCGAGAAGTGCGACTGCGACAGAAGATAGGACGACAACGACAATGACTTGCTTTGCTTTTACTTACTCGGTCCTCACCTCACGTCACCACTCACTTACTCGTCAGTTCGAGATTCATTCATTTTTGCATGTCACAGTGAAGCGGTACAAAATATTTTTTTGAGGTGTTGGGACATTCAATCATTTTGTATGGGACATTTGAAGTGCCTCTTGTATGTCCTACCCAACACTAGTTTCGTGTTTCGACTATTAACCACAGACACAATATTCCAGTTTGGTTGTATGTACACACCCTAAGATTATTTAGGACAGAAACGTAGAACTTCGTCAGAAGACCTTCAGGGGGGTTACTATGAGCTCTTAAAGCAGGACAGAAATTGAACTGCAGCACAGTTCAATGCAGTGTCTGCCTACCAGTTCAGTGCCTTGAAGTTAAGTGCAGGACAATATATTCTGTCCTGCTATATGAGCTCATAGTAACCCCCCAGAAGATGATCATAATTCCATGATTTTAAAAAAAAAAAATATATGTATACAAGCGAAGAATCCTCCGAGTCTCTGTTTATCCCTTCGTCTGCGGTCTCAAAATAAGCGCCCCCCCCCTGGTGTGCGGAGCGTTTCACAGGTGTCGAATTTCGCGGCCGCCGGTGGGCTCGCGCCGCTTTAGAAAAATAACAACTCCTATTACTTGTACTGAAGCTATGTAAACAAACTACGTCATTCAAATCGTTACGAACTACAGCTGTAGATTAAAGTTTGAAAGGTAATCGCTCTTCATTATGGTTTACACAGAAAAATAACAAAAAACAGACCATAAATTACCCTCCTTTCCTCTCTGTTGGTACCAATACAATGGCCAATATTGGCCGTATCTGTTGATTTTTTGATTGATGTGCACTATGGTTAGTGGTCTTAGAGTAAGAATACACGAAACATGGACTATCTTCGATAATTCTTGCTCTAGGCCAAAATCAAATTTTTTTTTTTTTTTCAAGTTGGTGTCCTCCTCGCACAAAATTTCTACCCAACCATTGATTACATACAGTAAGAACGTCAAAAAATTCCTACTGTGTCCTTGTCTATCCTAGTATTTAATACCAAAGTTAGAGAGGAATCGAGACAGTAATCTATTTATAAGAAACAAAAATGTCGGCAACCGCGGTGGACGCGAATCCGCCATTTTGTTTTAGCCATAATATGGCTAACTGACACATAACTTTTTTTTCTGGTCGGTGCACATAACCCCGAAAACGTCAAATAGCCATAATATGGCTACGTGACACACGAAGGAAGAATCCAAAAGACACGGATGAAGTTGAAAGGTAGCAGAAAATCAATCATAATTTTGAAAAACGTGATCTGAAATTATGAGCGGGAAAATGAAATTTAATTATTAAATTCCCTTTCAAGCTGTATAAACTCGGCGGTCAGTTTCAACCTAGGGTAACAATGCCTAAATTAAAACAAAATATTGATGTGACGAAATGTTTTATAAAACCTCTATTACACTGCAATTATCACAGGGCGTGACAGGGCCCTGAGGAAGGGTGGGCGTGGCCGCTAGTTTTGGCGTCGCTATTACACTGCACTGACTTTCGGACCCTGACTTATCACTCAGTCTGAACGAGAACGTCAAGAGAGTTGTACGTGTAACTTTATGTTAATTATCGTTCACTAGGCACCCATGCTATGGAACGGCTGGACCGATTTTCATGGTTTTTGATTTGTTGTATTTGTTTCCGTCCCGAATAGCAGAATAACTGTTAAAAACATTGGACAATTGACGAAAAAATAAAATAAAAGAAACATTTTCCCTTGATTTTCCCATACAAAATACTCATGGGTTTCGTAACTGTCAAACATCAGATTATAGTCTGGACTCTGGAATAACACACGTCAATCCACGCGGACGAAGTCGCGGGCATCAGCTAGTATTAAATATATTTTACGGCTATATTAATAATTATTTGACACCTCTACCACACGAACGAAGTCGCGGGCATCACCTAGTCCTACATAAAATATGCATTTCATCACTTTTATCCTTGAAAACTAAAGAGTTCCCGCGGGAACCAAAAAACTTCATTCCATGCGCGCGCTTCAATCCCTCAGCTCTTATATCTTTATTCATGTAATCTGTATCTTCTTTTTTCCATAGATGAGGCATGTCTTTGTACATCTCAATCACATTTATCAATTTTTTTTTTCTTTTGGACACGACATAATATTGTCAAAATGCTCGCGCGAGCCGGAGAAACACAACTACCGAAATACGCTGTACGCTGTACGCTGGTCGTGCGACGACTGAGCTCCCTTCCACCCTGAACGTTATTACATTACCCTGAATGCAGGGCGCAAAGGCAGCTACGCAGATCGGGAGGTTTATTACACTACACTGTTTCAGGGGAAGGGTCCCTGTGGATAGTGCGGTGTAATAGGGGTTTTAAGCCTCGATCGAAAAACTTAAACGCATAAAATAAAGGTTTAACTTTGGTCTAACGCTTACGTCAATTAGACGTTCCTAACTTTATTGTATAACGCATCTCCTTTTAGTTTCCGACGATACTTAAAAGCTTTAACTTTTGCCAATCCAATCCATCGATTTACCAAATGATCCTTTATATTACTGAATCCAACCTAAATTTACATAGACGGGCCCATACAGGTTAGGAGCGCGCTCTAAACGTTGGACGCCTAATTTTTTTCTATGAAACGGCCCATGTAGTACCTACATATACATCGATGACTGAATCAGATAATATATTCTTTAGTGTTTACATTCTTGATAAAATTCGGCACTGAGATAGCTTGCTTCCATATAGAGTACGGTATACATAATTATACAGCGATCGAAAGGATGTGCAAAAGATAGTAGGTATTTATGAAAAGAAACAAAAGTATGATGTTGCATCTGTTTTTATTATATTTATCTATAAACGTGCTCGTAAAACTATCCATGGTAAAACTCCAAACAGATTTGACTATTTACTTGGGTAAAATTATTTATTTACTTTTTTACAATCACATAAAGTGAAGAGAAATTGCCTGTTTGATGGTAATATTGTAATAATGAATTTTTACAATGTTTACTTACTTATATTAATTTAAATTATTTCTTTTCACTTGAATATAATATGTGTAAAAAACGACTCCACAAGATAGAGTCTAGAGTCAACTATAAAGAGGTTGGAACATTTTTCTAGAACACTTTTTGTTAGTTAAACACTCCCAAATCGCAATCCAATTAAAATATAATATTCATTGTGATTTGGCGATACAATTATTTAATGGCGGATAGTCATCTATGCCGAAAAATACACTATGAATTAGGCTATAGACAAACTTAACTGACCCGGTGACAGAGTTAAAAGTTAGTTCCAATTTTGGCCACCAGGCCAGATAACTTCGTGGTCTCTTTCAATAGGGATGATGAGAACTCAATCAAATCAGCAACTCTTTAACAAACTTAAAAACGCACTTCTAGTATGGAAGTTGTATGAAATTTAACAGTTGTGACGTCATAAAATTTCAACATACTTTTTTTCTTTAATCTATTGTTTAAAATAGTTATCAAACTTAAAACTAACCGAGGATGAATTTTAGGTATTTTGAAAGACCCTCTACTTAATAATCAGTTTGAAATAATTTATTTTTGATATAGGCATCATCCCTATAAGTACTATACTTACAGGCGGTGTACAACTAACGATACGATGGCGTACGTTACGTGCAACTTTATTTTTATTTATTATTTTTATTATAGATAAAAGTACATTTTTATCTTTTGTACTTAAAATACACAAAATGGCGATAGTATGAAAAAATAAAATGTGCTAGTCCTATCGAAATATTCATAAAGTTATGCAGAAAATTCAAATTTTGTAATATGCATTTTAACATGTTCCTATGGTCGAGTGATCTTAAGTGCCATACAATTCGAGATTCGGCAGTGAAAAATTTAGTCTAACAATTTATTATAAGACTTTAAATGACAAAAGATTTGAGCCCAAAATGGCTAGAAACCAGAGCTGATATGTCAGTCTCAAAAATTTTAACAGAACTTTTATCATAATATAATATAGTCCCACAAACGTATCTAACCCCGTGACAGTAGGATTTATGAAAAATAAAATAAAAACAAAACTAAACAGACATAAAAATTAGTTCCAATTTTGGCCACAGGGTCAGATAATGTTTGTATCATAACTTATTATTGTGTTTTCTTCCGTCTATATTTTTCTCTAGTCTTAGACGAATCTTTTTTAGTTTTTATCTAAAAAAGTTTCGTTAGTTACTTACACTTACATACAAGTTATAACTTAATTTTACGTTAATTTTAATTCGCATCATCACTTACTATTAAGCGAGATCGTGGTCAAGCGTGTCCGTTTAAAAATACTAGTTATTGAATTATATTATAGCTAGAAGTGTAATTTTTAGCACTATAAAATTATCTCCTGCGCATATTTTTAAAATTGTCACCGTGGCCGAAAATCGGCCAGGAGGCAATTTTTTTAATGATTAAATCAGTTACGAAAAAAAATGTACTTAAGAGTTTAATTTCATCATTGCACTCATACCCAGTTTTTTTTACAAACAGCAATCAAACATAATTAAAAAAAAAAGTGTGCGCGTGTGCAATTCAAACACGGCAGAAGTGAAACTTCAGAAAAATTGCCTACGAGAGAATGAGATAAATATAACTCGTATTCTATCTCATTCTCTCGCAGGCTAAATCCTATTATGAATATGTTTCTCTTTTTAGTGTCGCTTTTCCGTTGCATCGAATCACAAATCACAACGATTCTAAAGTTTCACTTAAAAAATATATATAGAAATGAAATACCCAAATTGGTACCTCTTTAAGTAGAACACTAAACAGCAGTAGATCCACAGTATTTTGTTGCCCTTAACGAGAAAAAAAATGTTAAACAAGTATAGCTTATCACAGAAACATGTCAACCTTCATGACGCAGTGTTGAGCGCTGTTGCCTTAACGTGTGCAATTTATAATTTCAGATTTTTCCCTGGTCTGGCCTGGTGGGAGGCTCCGGCCGTGGCTAGTTACCGCCCTACAGGTAAAGACGTGCCGCCAAGCGATTTAGCGTTCCGGTACGATGCCGTGTAGAAACCGAATAGGGGCATGGGTTTAATATAACTGCCATGCCCGTAACAGGTTAGCCCGCTACCATCTTAGGCTGCATCATCACTTACCATCAGGCGAGATCGCAGTCAAAGGCTAACTTGTTGTGGATATTTAAAAAAAAAGAACGCGTAAGCGACGCACTCAGCACGGCAATTCGTAATACGAGTGAATAAACTTACAATAAACTAGCTCGAGAACTGATTTAAAAGCA
Source organism: Erebia epiphron (assembly GCA_963932025.1). Classification (NCBI taxonomy): domain Eukaryota; kingdom Metazoa; phylum Arthropoda; class Insecta; order Lepidoptera; family Nymphalidae; genus Erebia; species Erebia epiphron. The sequence continues at coordinate 2,312,534 of OZ009949.1, read as the reverse complement.
AAGCAAATTAAAAAAAAAACTCGAGAACATCATAAGTACGTCGTTTACGCGTTTACGCTAAGGTATTTGCGATTTCTTTACACTTCTTTAGTGTATTTATTGACCTTTTATTTTGTTTAATCTTTATTATAATCTTTTTGTATATTTTTTTGTGAGTTTTATAATTCTCTATGAATCCAATTAATTTTCATGGAAAATACGGGAAAGTCTGCGTCACTCGACCAATGGCTCTGAAAAAAAATGAAAAAAATAATAATTAGTCTATGGTAGTCTTAATCTATTTTTGGGATAAGTCTTCGGATGGATGTAGTTTTTATTTAATTGTTGTCTATGGTTCAATATGGTTTAATTGTTATCTATTGGAGCAATGATCGCACCGTATTTTTATGTTGGCAATATTCATATTCTTAGATTTTCTAAATGTTGGTAAGAATGAGAATAAAAGACAGTCGTAGGAATACGATTAATCAAATCGAACCTGGGTTTGATAACCTGGGTTATGATCAATGGTTACTAGCCAAGACCGAAGCCTCCAACAGGAGATAAGGTTTTTTTGCAGTGAAAACTCCTTTAGCCGCGTTGAGCACTTTTTGGTAGGGGGTAAACTTGTGGATTCGCATCACCGACATGCTCGCGTTGGTATGAAGACAAAAGGTCTTAAATATAAAATACTAGGTAATGCCCGCGACTTCGTACGCGTGGATCGAGGTTTTATGGATCCCGAGGGGACTCTTTAATTTTCCGGGATAAAAAGTAGCCTATGTGCTATTCCAGACTATAATCTATCTCTGTGCCAAATTTCAGCCAGATCGGTTCAGCCGTTGGGGCGTGATTGAGTAACAAACAACCATCCATACATCCATCCATCCAAACTTTCGCATTTATAATATTTATTTGACTAGCTGATGCCCGCGACTTCGCCCGCGTGGTTTAACTTTTTTTGATTCCCGCGGGAACTCCCTAATTTTCCGGGATAAAAAGTAGCCTATGTCACTCTCCAGGTCCTCAACCATACCCATGCCAAAAATCCCGTCGATCCGTTACTCTGTTGCGGCGCGTTTGAAGGACAAACCAACAAAAAACCGGGCAAGTGCGAGTCGGACTCGCGCACGAAGGGTTCCGTACCATTATTAATAAATAATTACCTTTGTTAATGAACCGCAAGACTTACTTTGTTTGTAGAGGTTTATTGTTAATATCAAAAAAACTATGCTAGTCAGAGCATTGGCTATAGTTTTCCTGTAAAATATACGTAAATTCCTATTGACCATAATTATTTCAAATTTTTCGATTGATTGATTGTATTTTTTTAGACATTTTCCCCGATAAATCAAAAACTATCATAACAAAAAATAATTAAAAATCTGTTTTAGAATGTACAAAGTAAACCTTTTCATATGATACCCCACACAGTACAGTTATCTCACTTTTAAATTTCAACCCTCAGATTTCCCCCCCTTTTTAAATAAGAACAAAAATAATTTCAATTTTTTTTTAATTCCAGTGTCTTTGGGCCACTAATATACACAACTATTCCAAATTTCATGTCGATAGCTTCGGTAGTTACTGAAATAATCGAGTGTGACGGACGGACAGACGGACAGACGGACAGACGGACAGACGGACAGACGGACAGACAGACGGAGAAAGTCGCACCATAAGGGTTCCATTTTACCATTTTGGTACGGAACCCTAAAAAAAAGACGTGTGGCACTCGGAGACTACCGCGGTGAAGCTATTGCATAGCATTTTTTTTGTTTTGAAACATAATTCTTTAAAATTATTTCGCCTTTATATTCCAAATCATCTTTTCATAAAAATAGTCTTTACTTTCAATACTTTGAAGTCAACAACACAACTAGTCATAGCAACCAAAGTGTTAGGTTTTTTTTCGTTACGGAATTTCTCTATTCGGTCTCCGCACGCTCAAAGCCCGCGATAGATTAAGCTATGCAATAGCTTAAAAACACTTCCGCATTTACAATATTAGCATGATGATAGCACATTCGAAATGAAACTTCAATGGTTCAGTGTTAAGGTTTATATTTAGTGTTCTTGGTATTCCGCGTACCTGGTGCCCAGCCCCGCGGTGAACAGCAGCCGCCGCCCCCTCACGAGGTACTCGGGGCAGCGCGCGAAGCGGAACAGCACCGGCGCCGCCTCGCCCGCGCGGAGCTCCGCGTGCGGCGACATTATACCCTGACCACCGACACAATAGGCATGATGACTGATTTTGAAAAATGGTCAGACTATGATCGAAAGTATCTACTATTTCGAGATAATTTAATATAAAAAAATATTTTTAAACAACCGACTTCAAACTCCCGCGCCAACTTTACAACAACAAGCACACGCTATACAAAGTAAGAAAGAAGAAGAAAGAAAGAAAACACATTTATTCACAAATGGTGTTACAGACAAACATCTGTCATACATAGCTGTACACACAAATTTATGTTTGTCTGTGACACCACCCGGAATGGGTGTACAGCTCAGCCGTGTGTCTGGCATCATTCTTACAAATGCATGCATGATGCCGGACGCTGATTTTCAGCTGTGACCCGGGTGACGTCACAGCCAACTGATACCTCTATAAACTTTACAACATTCTATGGCAATAATTAATACATCTTCATTTCACTACAAACCAAAGTCAAAGAATTCACACAAATATTATTCATATTCAAGGCCAAAGAAAGAGAATCAACAAACGACATATATTATGTAAGTAAATATTAAAGAAATATGTACAAATATTAAAAGGATCTTATATATATAATTATAAACGTGTATATTATGAATATATTATACAATATAATATTACAAGCAAATAAATTAAAACAATAAATTATACGCCGAATGTGCTACAAATTAAATATATCTTGTTTCTAAACTATTTATTAAATACTTAACTATATAATCGATATATCAACAGCGACATTCTCATGCTCCAAGTACTTATTTTATTGTTGATATTTTAAAAACCGCTCGACCGATTTCGATAAAATTTATATGGGACTACATGGGAAGTATGCCCTTTCAAATAAAAACAGAATCATCCAAATCGGTCCACCCAGTCAAAGGTTCTGAGGTAACAAACATTAAAAAAAAAAAAATACAGTCGAATTGAGAACCTCCTCCTTTTTTTGAAGTCGGTTGAAAATATCTTATTTCAGCAGAAAAATAAGGTTTGGTAGCTAAAATTGGCGTTTGAAATTAAATTTTAAAATTCACGCCAAAACGTTCGGCGGTGTCATGGCGTCGTCTGTGACGTCACTATTGTTTTTACCAATGTACTCTGTGCAGTGTGCAGTAAACAATAGTGTGATTGTCAAAGCTCGAAAACAAACAATTGTGACGTCATTCGCTTTTTGGTGTTTTATCCAATATGGCGGATTGCTGTATTTTATAGTTTTATTTTATCAAAATAAATAGCAATCTCACTCGATATAGAAAAATAAATACGTTTTATACTAGTGGTTCGCCCCGAACTGAGACCTCGCGGTATCCATAAAACTAATAAACTTTAACAGAGCCCCATCTATTGACATCATTGTGAAGTTCTGTTAAACTGACTGAATGCTGAAGCCCATTAAAAATTAAACAATTTCGTTTCCATATAATATTTATCTCTTAACATTACCGCCATCTATTGACATCATTGTGAGGTTCTGTTAAAAATACTAAATCTCATTAAAAATTAAATAATTTCGTTTCCTTATAATATTTATCTAATTTTAGTATTTGTTGTTCAAGTACAGGATATAATTCAAATAATTGATCAAGTTTCAGTCTTAGCCTTTCAGAAAATTGAGAGTTCTGAGGTCAACTTTGGACGTTAGAAAATCACCACTTTGAAAGCCCCCCATTTCGTCAATTTTAGGGGAAAAATTAAAAAATATATATTTTATATATAGACTGCCTCGTTGGTCTAGTGGTTAGCATAGTCGACTGCGGATCACGAGGTCCTGGGTTCGATTCCCGGTCGGGCATGAAAAGTTAGGTATTGGGTTTTTCAATTAAGAAATTCTCAGTGCCAGCCCGGAGTTGGAAGTTGGCGGTGTTTCACCCCCGTGCCTCGGAGAGCACGTTAAGCCGTCGGTTCCAGTTATTATCACTAACATGATAATAGTCGTTAAAGCCCGCCAACCCGCATTGGAGCAGGTGGGTCTAAGCTCTAATTCCCGCTCTCCTATGAGAGTGGAGGCCTGTGCCCAGCAGTGGGACGTTAATAGGCTATAGTGATGTGATGTGATGATAAATTTTCGGACTCTATTTTTAATTATCTTTAAAATGATATACCGCAACCCTATGTAACGCTATAAAAAAAATTTTACTTCGCATTCGCCCCCCTGAAATAAAGATTTTTATTACTTTTTAAGCCATATTCGGCTGGAGGCCATCGGTTTATATGTATAATATTTAAATTTGAAGTAATTACGTTCAGTCATTCAGAAGTTATAGGGCTCTGACAGACGGACGGACGGACGGACAAGTGCAAATTCACTCAAGTAGACTCAGAGACCTTCGTTTCGCTCGGTCGATACAAAAACCCCAGCTGAGTTTGTTGTGGGCTCTTCTCAGACCAGGGCGCGTTTGGAAACTTCATAGCTTTAGTTTTAAGATACCGTAACTGATTATTGCCATAATCTACACTAATATTATAAAGAGGAAAGATTTGTATTTTTTTATTTTTGTATTTTTTTGTATGTAACGAATAAACTCAAAAAGTACTGAACCGATTTTAATAATTCTTTTTTCATTAGAAAGCTACATTATCACTGAGTAACATAGGCTATATTTAGTACTAGATTACTATAGAAATCTTTAGAAATTCCTATTAAAACCAACCGAAGGTGTAAAAAAATTGCCATAAAATGTCTTTCATCGCATACGCTGCGAAGAGTATTAATGATAGGACAAAAAATGTTCGACAATATTATAGAATATATCAATATCTACAAAAAGCTTTGCGAGACCATGTGTCTAACTATTGTAGTTACGTCACTATAACTACTTTTTCACATTTAACAAATTGATAGAAATGCCGATCAAAATCAGACCGTGTTATCCATACCATTTATAAATTTTTATCCAAATAAATAATTTAATATTCAAGACTGTCTCAATACCTGATGATTACTTTTTGAATTATTGAAATCGGACATTCCATACAAAAGATATCATGAAATTAACTCTTCGTGAGAGGGGCAGTGCGGGAGAAGGGGGTGCAAAATTATGAAAAATATCTGTACCTATTTATGTCTACCCGTGCGAAGCCGGGACGGGCCGCTAGTATTTTATAAGTAACTGGATGCCAATAAGTGTGTATCTCCTAAATTGACTTAATATATTTTAACTTTGACTTCATCCGTCTTTCAGTCTGCTACCCTTTCACGGCCCATATTTTCAACCAATTGGATGAAATGTGATATAGAGACAGTTTGTATCCCCGGGTGTGCCCTGGGGAAGGACGTAGGCTCCTTTTTATCCCGAAAAATTTGGCAGTTTCCGCGGGAATAAAATAACTATATCCACGCGTCCATCGTCTAATTAACACTAACTTTTAAAGACTTATAGAAGCAAGTCAGCTAGAGTAGTAGATATAATTACCTCAATGATCGCCGTCTGTCGCACGTTGCCCACATGTACGGAACACTGGAATCCGGGGTATATGGCGGTCGAATGGCGCAATACGTGCACCGATGCCTGGAACACAGATGTGGCATCAAACCCGTTGTCCTAACGTTTACACTATCGTGTGTGACATTCATTATAACTCCCGGATAAACTCACGTGTTATGTCGGAAAAATGCCTGACTAGTTTAGTTCGTTTTAGTAGTTTTAGCAGGAGTCTTCGGGAGAGGACGCATTACAACCTCCCCCCTCCCCCCCACCTCAACCCTCGCACAGAGCTGTACGACATGCGACCCGCAGTCGAGCAGCGACCGCGTCGCGCGAACAGGCTCATGAATAAGGGCCCCGAACGGGTCCGAAACTAGTCGGCCATTTTTCCGACAACACGGGAGTTATAGCTTATAAGATAATGTAGTACAAGTATGAATATTTTTGTCTCTTTTTGGTGTCACTTTTTTCGTTTAATTTTCAAATCACAACGATTCTAAAGAAGTTTCACTTCAAAACTTAAACTAGGTGTACAATAACATTTAGTACCTATTATTACAATGAACATGAGTGCAATGCTGGGTATATTTGTCAGAGTGAACAACAATTTGTGGATAAATATATACTGCCTTGAGCCGGTCAGAAAAGGCTTTATTTTGCAACATATGACAGAAATTATGTAGAGCCTTCAACCAGTAATAGATAAATTAGAAAACACAATACTTACTTGAAAATAAATACAGCCCCTCGGATCATTAGGGTCTTCCAACAGCACCAAATCATCACAAACACACATCTCATCACACCCTATCATATCACTATCACAACCTATCACACCCTTCCCGTATTTATCATCATCAGATGTAAAAATATTAAGGTTTTTCTCTATGCTCTTTGTTAGTTGCTGTAGGTTGGTAGCGTCCTTTTCTATCTTCTGAATTTTGGTCATATCTTTTTCTATTAGTTTCTCAATGTTGGTAACATCTTCGTCTATTTTTTGCGGAGTGTTGGCTATGTCCTTGTCAATGACTATTTTCTGTATGTTAGCAGCACTTTTGTTGTTGTCTTTGGTTTTAGTTAAATTGTTCTGAACGTTGGCAATATCTTGGAGGATGTTTTTGTTCTGTCTTCGCGCGTTTTTTCGATTCTTTTCAATGCTCTGTGACGATTGTACTAATTCTGATATCTGAAATTAGAAAATGGCGGAGTTAATTTATTTTAATTAATTAACCCAGAAATTCCCCCCAAGGAGGACCCGAGCCCCAGCCCAGACCTACCATCTTAGACTGCATCATCACTTACCATCAAGTGAGATCGCAGTCAAGGGCTAACTTGTAGTGGATAAGAAAAAACCCTACTCGTTTTTACCTGTCTCGCTCTGCAGTTCCCGGTCGCGCAGCCTCCGAACGTGGGTTTGTCCGCGTGTCCACACTTGTAGTTATCCGGGATAGCCAGTAAAACCATGCCCTGGCGTAAACTGGGCGGGAAATGACTCAGGCCTAGTGAGGCGCTCTGTCCGGCGCGCACTGAGCCACAGGGGACACGGTTCCTGTATATTGTTTTTACTGATATCTCCACGAATTCGCCCGTGTCCAGAGGTCCTGGCACAAAAAAAAACGAGTGTGCTTTAGACCACAGACTGTAGTAAAACTAACTGGCTATGGCTAAAACTTAGTAACTGGCTGGATATAAGGTATGTTTATAAAAATTAAAAAAAAATGTTGGGCTAAGCTAAATATGAATGTGACAAATCCATTAAAACTTTTTAATAAAGAAAGTCGATTGTTACCAATAATAATCGAATCATTAACGCATTTAAAGAACATCATTGAATCGAGCTGCCAAAAGTAAAATAAATGGTTGGACAAAATTAGGAATCCGGGCTGCTTAAGACCACTACGTACCTATGATCAGGTTATCCCCCTCGTGAAGCTGTCCCCTGGCCAGCAGGCCCCCCACCACGGGGCCTGTCGAGTCCCCCACGTGGAAGATCTCGTCGATTTGGAATTCACACGTCTCCTGTAATAAAAAAAATGTTTAAATGAGCTTAAATATTAATTTGCCATCAAAGGAGACGGTCCAGATTTGTGTGGGGCGTGCAAAAATATATGCATTTTCCATGATTAATGATAAAGTAAATACAAGACAACAGCCAAAATGAACCTTTTCTTTTAGACGATTGTTTCAAAAAAATACCAAAAACACGGTGAAAATTTAAAACACCTAAAAAAAATGTGTGTGTGCAATTCACACACGGCAGAAGTGAAACTTCAGAAAAGAAGCCTACGAGAGAATGAGATAAATATAACTTGTATTCTATCTCATTCTCTAGACCTATTACAATGCACTTTTCACAGGGACCCTTCCACTTGAATCAGTGTAGTGTAATAAAATTTAGGGAAACAGGATCCCTAATTTGGTCCTTGTTAGCGGCCGCGCCCACCCTTACCACAGGGCTCTGCGAAAAGTGCAGTGTAATAGACCTATAAATCCCATATATATTTGTCTTTTTTTGGTGTCGCTTTTCCGTTTCGTTGAATTTTCAAATCACAACGATTCTGAAGAAGTTTCACTTCAAAAGTGTAAATTTAAAGCACCTAATAATAATTTAATATAAAAAAACCTTTTTAAACAACCGACTTCAAACTCCCGTGCCAACTTTACAACAACAAGCACACGCTATACAAAGTACTTATTTTATTGTTGATATTTTAAAAACCGCTCGACCGATTTCGATAAAATTTATATGGGACCACTTGGGAAGTATGCCCTTTCAAATAAAAAAAGAATCATCCAAATCGGTCCACCCAGTCAAAAGTGCTGAGGTAACAAACATAAAAAAAAAAAAATATGCAGTCGAATTGAGAACCTCCTCCTTTTTCAACCGACTTCAAAAAAAGGAGGAGGTTCTCAATTCGACTGTATTTTTTATTTATGTTTGTTACCTCAGAACTTTTGACTGGGTGGACCGATTTGGATGATTCTTTTTTTATTTGAAAGGGCATACTTCCCATGTAGCCCCATATTCATTTTATCGAAATCGGTCGAGCGGTTTTTAAAATATCAACAATAAAATAAATACTGTAGGGAGTTGCAAGTAAAACTCACAGGTGAGTGGTAAACTTATATTGCTTCCCAAACACGATTTTACAAAACAAACTTATAACACGTAAACAATATGGAAACGATCCTAAGCTTGAGGTGGAAGAACGGACTGCAAGTAGCTATCGCGTTCGTAACCTCGACTGGTTGTCAGAGTGGGCTGCAGGGAGCTACCGCACTCTTTAACCCGACTAGTCTTAGAGGACTGCTGAAGCTATCGCTCTAAGGCCGGTCGCTAGGCTAACTGACCATGATCTGATCTTGCACCGCCGCGCGGCCGCTTATATACCCGTCGATCCCCGCTCCTGCGTAGATAACGACTCCATGACGTAGCGTAGAACGGTACAGGTAGTTGGTGTGTGAGTGAGAAAGTATTCGGCGGGCGCGTAGATAGACGGTTTGTTATTATGTTTGTTACAATACTTTGTATAGAGTGTGCTTGTTGTTGTAAAGTTGGCGCGGGAGTATGAAGTCGGTTGTAAAAAGATTTTTTTATATTAAATTATATGAAGTCGGTTGAAAGTAGCATTCCACAGAACTCACGTCCTCAATCTTGTGTTGCACGTTATCCCCGGGCGGCTGAAGCGCCAACAGGTACGCGTGCAGAGAGTTGAGGCCCGCGCCTCTAACACAGCTCACTGGGAAAACTGGCACCTGCTCCGCTTGCAAACTGGAACACGAGACACCGTCGATATATATGTGGGTACTAGATGGGCCCTTCAGTAGTTAATAGTTAGATATTGTAAATCTCAGCGTCTGCGATGGGCAGGTCATGTAGAGGGGGTAAAAGTGATGACACAGTGAACATAACACAAACGACTCAAAGGACGACCTCGAAAGAGATGGATCCAATGTAGAAGATCTGCAGAAACTCGGAAAGCTCCCTTCGTGGAGGACGGAAGCCAATGATAGAGCCATGTGGAGAGAAGCTGTGGCAGAGGCCAAGAGCCACAAAGGGTTACAGCGCCGAAGGAAGTAAGTAAGATAGGCCCTTTCATAGAAAAAAATTGGACGTCCGACCTGTAGAGCGCGCTTCACCCCTGTATAAACCTGTCCTTGTCTTCTTTCTGGAGTTTACTCTTTACGAACGATTATAAAATATGTAGATTAATTATTAGTAAATGTGGGTAGATGAACGCATTTTTTATATTACTGAAAGCATGCTTGATACATCTATATATATAAAATTCAAAGTCCTGACTGACTGACTGACTTATATATCAACGCACAGCCTAAACCGCTGGTCCTAGAGACATGAAATTTAGAGGGTGTGTTCTTTGTGATGATAGGTATCCACTAAGAAAGGGTTTTTCGAAATTCCACCCCCAAAGGGGTAAAATAGGGGTTGAAAGTTCGTATGAAAGTCCGTCATTTTTCAAGTTATAGCAATGAAACTTGGTATATGAGCTACGGGTTGAAAATAAAGAAATACGTGTATCATAGTTTTTGAAAATTCGACCCCAAAGGGGTGAAATAGGGGATGAAAGTTGTTATAAAAGGCCTTCTTTTCTCAAGATAAAAATTAAGGAGTGCCTGCGGGAATTAAAAAAATTAAGCAACGCGAACGAAGTCGCGGGCGTCCGCTAGTTCATTTATATTATTTATATAATTTATATTCATCAAAATATATTACATAGGTACGGAAACATAAACAAGTGTTACCATGGGAACGTAGTCAATAACGTAACGGAGAAAGTTTGACTTTACTCCCCATAATTCAAATTCAAATGATTTTTAGTCAAATGAATCTACCACAATCTACATACATTTTCATACCCCAGAGATAACTCTGTACTCTCTAACTCCCTCTGTCTCTGTAACCTCAGAATAAACTGTTGTTATACTGAAGATTAAAATCACAAATATTGTATATCATTATATTAAGTTAAGAATAATAATTATTAACTCGATATGTGTAACTATTGTATTTAACAATTAAGTAATCTGTGGTTAACGCAGTTGGTAGCATGTTAACCAAATATTTTATATGAACTATATACTGTTTGCTTAATGCACTGCGTGCTATTGTTTGTTAACCCTAATAAAATAAATAAATAAATTACGTGAATGACAGAGGGGCATGGATTTGACTCGCTCCAGCAATGCTAATTACAGCTGTTACTTATATGTATTCTACAAATTAATGAAATTGTAATTTTTTTTTTCAAAAGAGGAACCGCCGAATTTCTTGCTGGTTCTTCTCGGTAGGAATGGTATTCCGAACCAGCGGTAGATTCACTCGACGATTCAAAAGTACGATATAATGAAAATCGATTCTGAAGGAGGTAAACTCCGAAAACTTACTCGTCCTCTTTGGCCGGGTCCGCGGTGTTGTCTATGGCGTCCAATATGGACTTCTGTGGCGCCACGCAGTTGCGCGCCAGATTCTCATCCGTTATTAGCAACGGTTTCTGGAAAAAAACACGGTTTAATACAAAGTTTATAGTCCCACAAACTTGCCTGGCCGGGTGACAAAAATTGGAACTACATAATTTTTATGCCTGTTTTTTTATTTATTTTTTTGTTTTGTAAGTTTTGTTTGATAAGTTTGTTGGATTAGTTTATTTTGAATTTCGAAACTTTTTTTTTAATCCACCACAAGTTAGCCCTTGACTCATAGTGATGTTAAGTGATGATACAGTCTAAGATGGAAGCGGATTTACCTGTTAGGAGCAGTTATAATTAACCCATACCTCTAATTGGTTCAGAAAATTCAGAAATTATAATTATAATTTTCATGGTTTTTTTGGGTGTGTATTTTGGTTTAAGTTTTATATCTTTTTTTGGTTTTATAAGTTAGTTGCGCAATATTCATAAAATTTATAGTCTAAAAATGTAAAGCAAAGGGCACAGCGCAAGTTTTTGTACAATCAAATAGAACCGGAGCAAACCGAAAACCAGCGCTGAGCATTGTTATCTATGTTCAGTAGTGCTGAGTTTGCCACCCACTGTACATTGTTAGATTTTATTAACCGACTTCCAAAAAAAGGAGGAGGTTCTCAATTCGGCGCGTATCTTTTTTTTACTTTTTTTTTTCGTCGTAGGATTTAGTCGATAAGTGTTTAAATGTGTAAAAATAAGATACAATAGAGCTTTTTATTTATTTATTTATTTAAAACTAGATGATTCCCGCGACTTCGTGGGACTCCGGCGAGGATTAGTATTTTTTGATTCCCGCGGGAACTCTTTAATTTTCCGGAATAAAAAGTAGCCTATGTCCTTTCCCGGGATACAATTTAGCCCTGTACCAAATTTCATCAAAATCGGTTCAACAGATACATTTTTTTGATTCCCGCGGGAACTTTTCAATTTTCCGGGATAAAAAGTAGCCTATGTCCTTCCCTGGTATGTAACCTATCTCTGTACCAAATTTCATCAAAATCGGTTGAGTAGTTGGGCCGTGAAAGCGTAGCAGACAGACAGACAGACAGACAGACAGACACACTTTCGCATTTATAATATTATATATATATATAATATATATTATATTAGTATGGATTATAAATTCCCAAATAGACAGACAACATCGCTCAACACTGCGCCACGGAGGGGCCCACTTCACTGACCTTGTTGGCTGGCTCCAGTAACTGCGCAAGCCTTTGCACCACAGAAGTGACAGCGACGTTGGCGAGTTCGCACTTGTTGATGACAGCAAAGAACGGCATGTCCAGAGCTAGCAGCAGACCGATGTGCTCCTCCGTTATACGCGTTATACCCGCCGTGGCTGAGATCTGACCACAGAAACATACGCTTAGAATAACTATAACCTCCATCATCCTTTACAGTTTTAATTTAACACGTATAAATTACTAATTTAAAACAACCCCCGACATAATATGGAAGTAACAGATTAAGAAAAAAGCTGATGACCTTCAGACGGATGAACAGATTTTCATGAAACATGGCTAAGAACACTCGGGATGAAATAAAAATATTTGAAATTACATAATATATGTGACGATAATAATTATAATACGTTTAAAATATTATATTTTGTTAGTTTAGAGTTTATTTTTTGTGTCGGGGGGTTTTTTATAGCTATTTATGCAACTGTATCGTAATGAGGGTCATTTTAATTCGAGTGCTGTTTTTTGATACGAGGCTTGCCGAGTATCAAAATAGGATAGTACGAGAATTAAAATTACTAATTACGTACAGTTGCATACAAGATTTAATCTACGACAAGGACGTCTTTATAATTTTTTACTTTGGTTGGGAAAGTGCCAGAACCCAGAGCCGCTAAGCTATAGGTATCCTATTTATGAAGATAACCATATCGATACAGCTACGACTCATAACGATACAGCTCCCATACAACGAACTGTATCGTTATGAGAAGCAAACACGAAAGAGGGTTCAATTCGATATAGTTGTCAAATTCGAAATTGGAACTTTTCGATGCTGGAGTAGATAAAAATTTTAATTTTACTTTTGTCTTTTTTTAAGTAGGTGTAATTGAAGTAATACGGTACTAAATTTCGAATCCGTAGGACATATGGAAGGTAATCAGATCCCCTCATCAACTATGAAAGAGCTGATGATCTTCAAACGGCTGAACAGATTTTCATGAAACATGGCTAAGAACACTCGGGATAAAATTATCTATGACACAAACAAAACTAAACGAAAATCGGTCCATCCCTTTGGGCTCTACAATACCACAGACAGATACACAAACAGACACGTTAAACTTATAACACCCCTCTCTTTTTGCGTCGGGGGTTAAAAAAATTGGCAATCATAGGGACTGCCGATAGAAGTGAAAACGATATTTTATTCTTTTTTTTTTAATTAAAATTATTAAAATACAAACCTTAAAACTAAGGCATTAACGTTTAATTTCGAATGTAGTATATTTATATTATGTTCGCGAGCATGTCGGTCACGGTCACGCGAACCTACATTTTTACTCCCTAACAAAAAGTGTTCAACGCAGCTAAAAAAGTTTTACAGTTCACAGAAGGCAAATCCATATGGTACAGTGTGTATCTTGCACTTGCAGCTTTCTATATTCACCACACCACATAAACCCTCAAAAATACCCTCAACGTACGTTTCACTTCGATCCCGGAGCATCCTCAGGAGATGTTGACTCTACAAAGCACAATTGTAAACGATTGTTTATTATAGCATCCGGTTCGAAGGACCATTATTTTTTTACGTAAATAACAACGTTTATTGGTGAAATCTACTCACCACAAGCATGGCATAGTGTGGGGAATACCCGGTCAGGCCGTGTAGTGTGGTTCTCTGGTATTTACTGTGGCCAGCGAGGTCCAGGAATGAGACCAGCTTGGCACTTCTCTCACCGATCCTCTCTGCTGTCATGAGTTCTGAACAGCCGTAGTTCACCACGTTCCCCTGAAAATGTGATTTTTGTACAATTAGGCATGGAAATGTATATGTATTAACTTTACTAATGTGAAATCTTATATATAAAATTCTCGTGTCACAGTTTTCGTTCCCATACTCCTCCGAAACGGCTTGACCGATTCTCATGAAATTTTGTGAACATATTGAGTAGGTCTGAGAATAGGCTACTATCTATTTTACATACCTCCACGCGGACGGAGTCGCGGGCATCAGCTAGTAAACTTATATTATTATAATTGTTGTCAACACAAAGTAATAACAAGTATAAATTACAAATTTAAAAAACCCCCGACTAGAAAAAAGCTGATGACCTTCAGACGGATGAACAGATTTTCATGAAACATGGCTAAGAACACTCGGGATAAAATTATCTATGACACAAAAAATTTTAAACGAAAATCGGTTCATCCGTTTGGGAGCTACGATACCACAGACAGATACACAGATACACAGATACACAGATACACAGACAGACACGTTAAACTTATAACACCCCTCTCTTTTTGCGTCGGGGGTTAAAAATCGAATTTAACACAGATTAAAAATATGTCATTTTACGTAGAGAAGTTTTGACACGGAAAAAAAACCGGCCAAGTGCGAGTCGGACTCGCGCACCGAGGGTTCCGTACAAACCTGTAGTAAGTTTTAAATTATTAAAAATATTTTTATTATATGATGTAACTAAAAATTCATGCTTTTCGTAATTTTTCCTTTAACTGTGCTATAAGACGTTGCTTCGTACCAAATTTATCTCATTTGTCAATATTTGAGTTGATTGAATGAAAGGTAAATTGCGGTTTACGATTTATGACGTATTAAAAAAAAACTACTAACTAGATCTCGTTCAAACCAATTTTCGGTGGAAGTTTGCATGGTAATGTACATTATATATTTTTTTTAGTTTTATCATTCTCTTATTTTAGAAGTTACAGGGGGGGGACACACATTTTACCACTTTGGAAATGTCTCTCGCGCAAACTATTCAGTTTAGAAAAAAATGATATTACGAACCTCAATATCATTTTTGAAGACCTATCCATAGATACCCCACACGTATGGGTTAGATGAAAATAAATTTTTGAGTTTCAGTTCTAAGTATGGGGAACCCCCAAAAATTATTGTTTTTTTTCTATTTTTGTAAGAAAATCTTAATGCGGTTTACAGAATACATCTACTTACCAAGTTTCAACAGTATAGCTCTTATAGTTTCGGAAAAAAGTGGCTGTGACATACGGACGGACAGACAGACAGACAGACATGACGAATCTATAAGGGTTCCGTTTTTGCCAAATTTGGCTACGGAACCCTAAAAACGCCAATTATGTTTATGTATTGAACAAGTTGCACAACTGTATGAAATCTAGCTTCTACTTCCTTCAGATTTTAACTTTAGGTGTTCAGAAAAAAAGTATGCCGTGAAAAGGTAAAAGATAGAGAGATATATATACACTTTTGCCTTTAAAACACCTAGATAAATTAAGGCGGTTTTAAAAAAAGCAGTATCAAAGGTTTCAGTATTTGTTGGTAAAATCTGTAAGTAGAAAGTCATCGCTCTACTCATGTAAGCCTCTTACGTGATTATAGTTCACTTTTTAAGCCGTATTGTATAGTTTAGATTCATAAGGCTATAAAATATCTTACACTAAAGGCTAGTAAACTAAACTTCCTCACAAAGTAAACAAAAAATTGTTGCTCTATTTTTTTAAATCAAATATAACCCACCTGAGCATCGAACCCCAGTATCTCGTGGCTGAGCGAGGAGGTGCGACCACTTTTCACCTCGTGCAAATGCCGGAACATGTTCAGACGCGCGCTCCCCCGCCCGTTGTCCAGCTCGCCTGCAAATTATATGACGTGCCGTACTGTGACATAAACGCTGAACGGGGTTGGAAGATAATGGAATATTTTGGCCTACCCACCGTCATTTTTAAGCTATTGCATAGCTTCTATCGCGGGCCTTGAGCGTGCGGAGACCGAATCCAGAAATTCCGTAACGAAAAAAAACCTAACACTTTGGTTACTATGACTACTTGTGTTGTTGACTTCGAGTTGTTGAAAATAAAAAGACTGATTTTATGAAAAGATGAATTTGGTTGCTATGACTACTTGTGTTGTTGACTTCAAGTTGTTGAAAATATAAAGGCGAAATAATTTTAAAGAATTATGTTTTCAATAGTCCGGGTGTCCAAGGGGAATCAAAAATCTCAAAAATTATTTAAACAACCGACTTCAAACTCCCGCGTCAACTTTACAACAACAAGCACACGCTATACAAAGTACTTATTTTATTGTTGATATTTTAAAAACCGCTCGACCGATTTCGATAAAATTTATATGGGACCACTTGGGAAGTATGCCCTTTCAAATAAAAAAAGAATCATCCAAATCGGTCCACCCAGTCAAAAGTTCTGAGGTAACAAACATAAATAAAAAATACAGTCGAATTGAGAACCTCCTCCTTTTTTTGAAGTCGGTTGAAAATAATTTTTTAGAAATATTATTACCATGTAACTTTTACTATTTACGCAGCAGCGCACGCCACGGAACCCCTCAGATAAGACGACTTTTTCCTACTTAATTATTATTATTGCAATTCTCGTAGACATCTCTAATTTTTTTGAAAATAAAATATAGTTACTCGCTGATAAAGTAGCTTTCTATAGGTGAAAGAATTTTTAAAATCGGTCGAGTAGTTTTTGAGTTTATCCATTATTACAAACGAACAAACAAATCGTTCCTCTTTACAATATCAGTTTATATTTAGTTCACTAACCTTGAGTCAAAACTCCTATAAGGGTAGATTTCCCGGCTTCGTTCGCGCCCATTACTGCCACCCTCAGCTCTACGCTCTGCTGAGTGTCCGCCAACTGGAACCAAGTGTGAATGAATGAATGAATGAATGAATGAACGAACGAACGAATGAATGAACGAAATAATTAAATATTCTTACATAAACAAGAGACAACAACACACAAGTACACAAAGTATTTTCAACCTTTACAAATCCAAATAATTTTTGGGATCAAAAAAGAGAGAATAGTCTTGGAGGTTCCGTTTAGTTCAAAAGGAACCCTTATTTATGGGATCACTTCGTTGTCTGTCTGTTTGTCTGTCTGTCAACCACCTTTTTCTCGGGAACGCGTGGAGGTATCAAGTTGAAATGAATATCAAATACTTAAGTCTACGGTCCCTTGGGGGCCTTGGGGCTGTGAATAAGTCAAGCCTCTAAAGTCTCGCAATTAAAAGAAAAGGTCGCTTATGCCGCATATTTTGACACTCGCGAAGTAAATCAAAACCTGTAGGGTACTTCCCGTTGACCTAGAATCATGAAATGTGACAAGAAGCAATGTCCCACAGCACAAGTATAGGAAAAATCCGAATATCTTGAATTAGGGTTCCGTACTCATAGGGTGTTGAATTGTTTCTTAGAAGCTAAGAATTGTTTCACAGCTGACGTGATGTTATGACATCTTTGTTGTTATTACTTAAAGAATTTATATTGTGTGGTGGTACGGAACCCTTTTTGCGAAAGGCTGACTCGCACTTGATCGTTATTGAAGTGAAACTTCTTTAGAATTGTTGTGATTTGAAAATTCAATGAAACGAAAAAGCGACACCACAAAGAGACAAAGATATATAGGATTTAGCCTGCGAGAGAATGAGATACAAGTTATATTTATCTCATTATCTCGTAGGCAATAGGCATGATGACTGTTTTTAAGAATGGTCGGCTTATGTTCGGAAGTATCTACTATTTCGAAAAAATATCTTACTTCAGCAGAAAAATAAGTTTTGGTAGATAAAAATGACATTTGAAATTTAAATTTTAAAATTCACGCCAAAACGTTTGGCGGTGTCATGGCGTCGTCTGTGACGTCACAATTGTTTTTACCAATGTACTCTGTGCAGTGTGCAGTATACAATAGTGTGATTGTCAAAGCTCGAAAACAAATCGTTGTGACGTCATCCGCTTCTTGGTGTTTAATCCATTATGGCGGATTGCTGTATTTTATAGTTTTACTAGCGGTCCGCCCCGGCTTAGCACGGGTAGCTTCTTCTTCTCGGTCGCACTCTTCATTGCTGAAGGTCGTGTCCGCTCTGCAGTGACCTTGTGACGCTCGACACGATAGCTCTCCACTCCGTCCTGTCCTCGGCTTTTCGCATCGCAGTAGTAAGCGGGAGGAAGACTTCACCTGGTCAGACCAGCGGCTAGGTGATCGGCCGCGCGGTCTTTTGCCCTCCACCTTTCCTACGACTATAAGCTTGTCCAGATTGCTAGGTTGGCGGCGGGCAATGTGACCAAAGTAGCCCAGAATCTTTTGGTGACAAATGGTCGACAGGCTTGTGCTAATCCGAAGTTGATTTAAGATAGAGACATTTGTTCTTTTAGCGGTCCACGGTATGCGGAGCAATATATAAGTATGAGTCTCCAATACGACGTATTTTCGCTGGCACCCTCGCCTGGGAACTACGTTTAGAACTAACAATTAAGTTGAGACCTTGATCTTTTTGGCTTTTAGCAGTCTGTCTACAGCAGTTAGATATTAAAATGTTTAAAAAAAATGTTTGTATGTTTTCTTGTATTTATTATTATTATGTTTGTCTTGACAAATATCACATAAAAGACAGTCTGAATTAATAGACGAATAGAGGTTTAACGTTTTAACACACGAAATTATGTCCACATCACAGGCAAACATAATATGGCATCGAAATATTATGGAAATACCGATCAAAGAGAATATAACCACTATGATACCGATTAAATCGAGTAAACAGTAAATTATGTCAGCCGTCAGGCTGTTGACAGATTTTCTCTTGGTCGCAACTTTTTCTTATTAATGGCATTTGTAAAAAAATATGGTGACCTCCATGACAGATTTTCTACTACTGCACACGGTGTGCAAATTTAATTTAAAATCGGTTAAGTAGGCTATAAATTAAGATGTAAGCTGTCCTATCTTTCAAGTTGGATCAAACTGCACACGGTGTGCAAATTTAATTTAAAATCGGTTTAGTAGTTTAGGAGTCCATCGCGGACAAACAACGTGACACGTGATTTATATATGTATATTAAGATTTTATCAAAATAAATAGCGATCTACCTCGAAATAGAAAAATAAATACGTTTTTTATATGTAATCCATGAATCCTATTTCATTAGATAAATTCATAATTTCATTGATTCTTGGTTATTGTCATCATGCCTATTTGTCTGAAGTTTCACTTCAGCCGTGTGTGAATCTCACACATACACTTTTTTTTAACCCCCGACGCAAAAAGAGAGGGGTGTTATAAGTTTAACGTGTCTGTTTGTGTATCTGTCTGTGGTATTGTAGCGCCCAAACGGATGAACCGATTTTCGTTCAGTTTTTTGTGTAATAGATAATTTTATCCCGAGTGTTCTAAGCCATGTTTCAAGAAAATCTGTTTATCCGTCTGAAGGTCATCAGCTTTTTTCTTAATCTGTTACTCTCATATTATGTCCGGGGTTGTTTTAAATTTGTAAGTTATACTTGTTTAAGATAAGATGACCTCTACGGAAATATCTAGATTTGAGCGTGACTTACCTTTCTAATGTATACTTCAGCGACCGCCCTGTTGGGGGCGACGCGGCGAGTACGTGCGCTGGCGAGCACGGCCCCGATAGCGTTGGCCATGCTCCGCAGAGCACGCAGCGACGCGCGCAGGGGGCCGGCGCGCAAGCCCCGCAGGGCTCCGCAATCGCGGACCCCCACTACGTAGACGGCGCTGCCCCCGCCCGAGCGGAGGCGCCATTTTAGCTACGAGAAAGAAGTTTTGTTGTAGTTCCGATAGATGGCGTTACTTGTAGTTTAGATCACACTAATAAAAGATGCGTAAAGAACTTGTGAACATAAAATCACCCCAGCGGGGCCGCCCTTTTAGCTACGAGTAGAGGTGGGCATAACGGCTTAAAACGATTAGCAGACTTTTTCGTTATACTTTTTTTCAATAGTCACTTCCAATAACTGCTTAATTGCTTATTTGCTATTATTGTTTTTCGTTGTTTGCATAACTTAATAATTGAACGGTTATTGAGTTATTGCTATTTGAACTATTACGTCGCACTTTGCAGGCTTAGGAATGTCTGAATAAACTTTTCTACGGAATTGTTTCTCTCGTTTGTGATCCTAACTAACTAGTAATAATAATTATGCGAATGCAAGTTTAATAATTAAAGAAGGTATAATCTGTATTGTACCGATTTTGTTCAAAATCGAAATAGGGGATCCCTGGGATCACAAAAGAAGAAAGAGTCACCAAAATTGAGAAAAGCCTGCGCCATTTTGAAATTCTTTGTTATTGTACCGATTTCGTTCAAAATCGATATATGGGGTTTCCAGGATCACAAAAGAGGAAACCATTACAAACATTTAGAAACCCATAACAAGACTAAATAATTCATATTTCATGAACAGTCATGACAATCGGCAATGTTAAAACAAGAAGCAATTAATTACAAAAAAATAGTAAGTTCTAATAATATATAGCAATCATTGATAATTAAAAATAGCAATCAATGACTATAGACTTTTTTCAACCAACGTGTTATACTGCTTTTAAATAACGTGTTATAATATATGCTAATCGTTATAACGCCCACCTCTAGCTACGAGAAAGAAGTTGTGCTGTAGTTCCGATAGATGGCATTACTTGTAGTTTAGCTCTCACTAGAATAACAGGTGCGTAAAAACTAGTGATATTTCAGAAATAGTTATAACTGAACATAAAATCACCCGAGCGGAGACGTCTGAGCGTCCATAAAGGTCTGAAAGTCTGCCAATCCGCACTCGGCCAACGTTGTGGACTAAGGCTTGAAGCCGTTCTCACCTGCGTGACCAGATGCTGGAACCGCCTTTCGCAAGGCGACACCAGTTGTAACTTGTATTCCACGTTCCCAAATCTGGGTTCAGGGGGCAAGCTGCCATAGCACTCATCTCCGGAGTCCTCAGCATCCGATGTTCTAAGAATTATAGCAAGTTATGGTTCAATAGAGATGATGCCTGTGTCAAAAACAAATAGGGACTGCCGATAGAAGTGAAAACGAATACTGTAAATGGGAAAGTCAGTTTGTTTGTTGGTTTGTCCTTCAATCGCGCTTCATCGGCGCAACAGATCGACGTGATTTTTGGCATGGGTATAGTTGAGGACCTGGAGAGTGACACAGGCTAATTTTTAAGGAAAATTAAGGAATTCCCGCGCGAATAACAAAAAACTTAAACCATGGTCAAAACCAGTTAGCTTATTCTTAACTAGCTGATGCCCGCGACTTTATCCGCGTGGTTTAAGTTTTTTTTATTCCCGTGGGAGCTCTAATTTTCCGGGATAAAAAGAATGCCTATGTCACTCTCCAGGTCCTTAACTATATTCATCCATACCAAAAATCACGTCGATCCGTCGCTCCGTTGCTGCGTGATTGAAG
The DNA here is from genome assembly GCA_963932025.1 of Erebia epiphron. Taxonomy (NCBI): domain Eukaryota; kingdom Metazoa; phylum Arthropoda; class Insecta; order Lepidoptera; family Nymphalidae; genus Erebia; species Erebia epiphron. The sequence continues at coordinate 2,290,990 of OZ009949.1, read as the reverse complement.
GACAAACCGACAAACCAATAAACCAACAAACAAACACACTTTTGCATTTATAAAAATCGTCAAAGATGTATGCACAATTCATTCATTTATGCATTAGATTGTGCATAATAGTAATGGATAATCCAAAATAACTCACGTATCGTCACAAAAGTCATCCATATCATCGGAACTATAGAAGAAATCACTCTCCAAGTCCTCAGCATTGAAGTCCCCGGCCAAATACATATCCTCTTTAATCCCAACCTTTTCTAACTTGTCTATAACATTATATACACGATCTGTGAAACCTTTTTTATCTGTTTTCTGGTTTTCTTTCCTTTTCTCTCGTTTGTAATCTGCATCACTTTTTAAATCGTTGACGTTTTTGCCAATTTTTCCATCGCACACTTTGGGTATAGCTGATTGGTTGTTAAGGGTGGTTTCGGGAAAGTCTACGGTTTCGTTCCAGGCTGAATTGGGTTGGATGTCTTTGGCCGGGGATATTTTGGTCTTTTTCCGCCGGTTTTTCCGCCCGGAATTGCGCCTTCGTGGCTTCTTTTCGCTGTCCCCTTTTGCATCTGTGGGAACAGATCAAGTTTTATAATCTGTTTGGACAAAACTTTAATGATACTAGCTGATGCCCGCGACTTGCGAACGTGCAATTTGTACAATTGTATAATTGTAATAATTTTAACTCATAGCATAATTACTCATGTTTTTAATTTGCATGTCAGTAATGACGAAACATGTATGGTCAAAATTAGTCTTTGTCATCCTATTGTACAATGTTACCAGCAAATAAACGATTTATTTATTTGTCAATTTTCACCTGATAGGGACCAGTTTACGGTTTTTGCACTGAAATATTTACTACTTGTAGAGGTCGTCAAAAAGGCGTCAAAGTTTCTAGTAGTGGAGATCTCACCATCGTCCTGCCTGTTGACCTCCATATAGTTCTCGATATAGCTGCAGTCTTTCACGAGTATCTCGTTGCTCAGGTCCGGTTCACACAGGAACGAGGACTCTTCAGGCAACGTTTCATTCTTGCCGTGAGACCTGCGACCTCTTCTACGACCTGAAAATAGTATATTGTGTACTTAGGGGTGAAACAAGACGATTTCAGACGAGGGTGAAGTTGCCTGCCTGAGCGAAGCGAGGGCTGGCATCACTCGAAATCTGAAATCGTGTTTCATCCCGTGGCGCACACACTATTGTTCATATAATCTACATTAAAGTGCAAGTTTTATTAAAATTGTATTTACGTCATCACTTTCTGTCCTAGGGCAGAAAGTGATGACGTAAATACATAATTTAATATAAAAAATTCTTTTTAAACAACCGACTTCAAACTCCCGCGCCAACTTTACAACAACAAGCACACTCTATACAAAGTATTTATTTTATTGTTGATATTTTAAAAACCGCTCGACCGATTTCGATAAAATTAATATGGGACCACATGGGAAGTACGCCCTTTCAAATAAAAAAAGAATCATCCAAATCGGTCCACCCAGTCAAAAGTTCTGAGGTAACAAACATAAAAAAAAAACCTCCTCCTTTTTTTGAAGTCGGTTGAAAATCAGTGGTAAATTCACTCGAAGATTCAAAAGCACTTGTCAAAGTTTACTTGGATTTCAGTTTGGAAGTAACAAATCCTTTAGAACCATAATAATATGTATAGTAAAAGACAATTATTTCACACCTTTAGGAGCGTCTGGATTCTTCCTAACGTTCTCTTGATCATTTTTATGTCTTGTTTTCTTGCTCGGTTTATTCTGGTTACCCTCCGATGGGTCGAACAGGCTGAAGAACGAGTCCATTTTGGACCTAAAATGGTATCAACTTTAAACTGTAAAATTTAATCGCACAATCTAACGCTTTTTATCTCGCTAGATTGTAAACTGTCGACATATTGTGAACCATTCAATGTTCTGAGTGTCAATTTATGAAATATTCATTGTATTTACGTTTTCTTGTCTTTCTTGCAGGTTAGGTTAGGGTTCGACACAAATAATCAGGTAGTGCCCGGCCTGAGGCCAGTCACTGTTCTATCGGGTCAATATAACTAGTGTTTCGCCCCGAACTGAGACCTCGCGGCGCCATCTATTGACATCATTGTGAAGATCTGTTGTAAATACTAAGGCTCATTAAAAATTAAATAATTTCGTTTCCATATAATATTTATCTAATTTTAGTATTTGTTGTTCAAGTACAGGATATAAGTCAAATAATTGATCAAGTTTCAGGCTCAGCATTTCAGTAAATTTAGAGTTCTGAGGTCAACTTTGGACGTTAGAAAATCTCCACTTTGAGAACCCACCATTTTGTCAATTTTAGGGGAAAATTTGAAAAATATATATTTTTGGACTCTACCTAATTATCTTTAAAATGATATACCGCAACCCTATGTAACGCTATAAAAATATTTTTTCTTCATATTCGCTTCTATGAGAGCCCCCCTGAAATAAAGATTTTTATTACTTTTTAAGCCATATTCGGCTGGAGGCCATCGGTTATAAATATCTATAATATTTAAATTTGAAGTAATTACGTTCAGTAATTTAGAAGTTCAGTAATTCACACCAGAACGGTTTAACGGATTTTGATGAACTTTGGCAACAAGATAGATTACAGTCTGGAATAACACAAAGACTACTTATTATCCCGGAAAATGGAGGTTTTTCGGTTCCCGCGGCAACTCCTTAATTTTCCGGGATAAAAAGTAGCCTATGTGTTATTCCAGACTATAATCTGTATCTGTGCCGAATTTCATCCAGATCCGTACAGCCGTTGGGGCGTGATTGAGTAACAAACATCCATATCCATACATCCATCCAAACTTTCGCATTTATAATATTTATATTTGAAGAGTTAATAAAAATTCTTTTCAAAAAACCGACTTCCAAAGCCACTGTAAAGTAAAAAATAATTTTGATTTGAATCACTATGTTGAAGTCGGGAACACACTTTTAGTAGTATAATGACCTGCACACTGTATGGAATCTATCATACTAATTTTATAAATGCGAAAGTGTGTTTGTTTGTTGATTTGTCCTTCAATCACGCCGCAACGGAGCAACGGATCGACGTGATTTTTGGCATGGGTATAGTTGAGGACCTGGATAATGACATAGGCTACTTTTTATCCCGGAAAATTAGGGAGTTCCCGCGGGAATTAAAAAACTTAAACCACGCGGACGAAGTCGCGGGCAACAGCTAGTATTAAATAAAAGGAAAAGTTGACTAACTGATTGACTGATCTATCAACGCACAGCTCAAACCACTGGACGGATGGTGCTGAAATTTTGCATGCAGATCATTGAAATATAGGTACTATAATAATTTAATATAAAAAATTCTTTTTGAACAACCGACTTTAAACTCCCGCGCCAACAACAACAAGTACTTATTTTATTGTTGATATTTTAAAAACCGCTCGACCGATTTCGATAAAATTTATATGGGACCACTTGGGAAGTATGCCCTTTCAAATAAAAAAAGAATCATCCAAATCGGTCCACCCAGTCAAAAGTTCTGAGGTAACAAACATTTAAAAAAAAAATACAGTCGAATTGAGGACCTCCTCCTTTTTTTGAAGTCGGTTGGAAATTCTACATCAATGATGCAGATAGTTTTAATGATGTAGGTATTCGCTAACAAAGGGAAAATAGGGGAATAAAACTGCGGGAATAAGCTAATCCATACTTAATATTATAAATGCGAAAGTGTCTGTCTGTCTGATACGCTTTCACGGCCCATTTGTTCAACCGATTTTGATGAAAATAGGTACAGGGATTGGTTGTATCCCGGAGAAGGACATAGGCTTTTTATCCTGGAAAATCAAAGAGTTCCCGCAGGAATCAAAAAACTTAATCCACATGGACTAAGTCGCTGGCATCATCTAGTCTTTTAATAAAATAGAATCTCCTTTCATCCCAGTGACTAAATACAGTAACGAATAAATTATTCTTCTTATTATTATTGCATCATAATTTATATTATTACATTATTATTATTGCATCATGATTTTTAGGGTTCCGTAGCCAAATTTGGCAAAAACGGAACCCTTATAGATTCGTCATGTCTGTCTGTCTGTCCGTCCGTATGTCACAGCCACTTTTTTTCCGAAAGTATAAGAGCTATACTGTTGAAACTTGGTAAGTAGATGTATTTTGTGAACCGCATTAAGATTTTCTTACAAAAATAGAAAAAAAAACAATAAATTTTGGGGGTTCCCCATACTTAGAACTGAAGCTCAAATGTCCCCCCCCCCCCCCCCCTCTGTAACTTCTAAAATAAGAGAATGATAAAACTAAAAAAAATATATGCAAACTTCCATGCAAACTTCCACCGAAAATTGGTTTGAACGAGATCTAGTAAGTAGATTTTTTTTAATACCTCATAAATCGTAAACCGCAATTTACCTTTCATTCAATCAACTCATATATTTAAAATAAAAATATTTTTAATAATCTAAAACTTACTAAAGGTTTGTTCGGAACCCTCGGTGCGCAAGTCCGACTCGCACTTGGCCAGTTTTTTTATTATTATATTATCATTATTGCATCATAATTTAGCACATTCTTTGGCACAGCATCATTTTAGTTTTGGCATGATTTAATAGTAGATTATTCACCACGGGGGTAATGCGATGTATTATGTCACGGGCGCCGGGATAAATCCCAAGCGGAACGAGGGATTTTAGAGTACCTAACTCCAGAGCGTAGCGAGGGTGTTGCATCTAGAATGATTAATACAGCATTACCCCTACGGTGAATACTCTACTTTTCACACCTCGCGATACAACCACTTCTTTCAGCTAGTGTGGCCTACTCGATTTGACAAACAAATGTCGTCAGTGCGAATCTAGTGGGCCACGGCTTCGGTTTTCGAAAATCGAGTTGGCCGCGCCTGCTGAGAACACATTCTGTTTACCGAAATTGGACTTTATAGATATAGCAATAAGAATTATGAATAAAACCTCTTTGGAATGAATAGAATTTCCTTCAGATCTTGCTTCAGATGCGCGAAGATTCTAAATTCAAATCACATTATAACCCTAGGGAATAATGGATTTCAGTACAACATTATAACCCTAGGGATTTAATGTCTTACTTTAACCTTAGATAACAGGCCATGTAATAAGGTGTTGTTGAGCGAGTGGTGTGAAAAATATTTTATGTAGTTGTATCATACTAATATTATATTTATGCGAAAGTGTGTTTGTTTGTTGGTTTATTGCTTTTTCCTTTAATCACAATGCAACAGAGCAACGGATCAATATGAATTCTTGGGTGGGTATAGTTGTGGATCTGGAGAGTGACAGAGGCTACTTTTTACCCCGGAAAATTAAGGAGTTCCTGTGGGAATTTAAAAAAATTATTCCATGAGGACTAAGTTGCGGGCATCAGGTGGTTCATGATACTTTTAATAACCGAAATTAAGTTTATCACATAATAATAAACTAGTGGTTCGCCCTAAACTGAGACCTCTCGGTATCCATAAAACGAATAAACTTTTACAGAGCGCCATCTATTGAAATCATTGTGAAGTACTGTTAAACTGACTGAATACTGAAGTTCATTAATTAAAAATTAAATAATTTTGTTTCCTTATAATATTTATCTAATTTTAGTACTTGTTGTTCAAGTACAGGATATAATTTAAATAATTGATCAAGTTTCAGGCTCAGCCTTTCATATTAATGTCATAATAACATAGAATTAGTCATACTGATTGCCAGTGTTATCAGTTTTACACTAATCACTATGAACTTGGGGTTTCCAAAACCGCAAGGGAACTTTCTCTTGAATTATTTTCAGTTGTTTCTTTGTATGTCTGAACCTGAGTTTTCCTCCTAAATAGAGACCCCTACAGAGATAGAATTTAGAGAAATTCTAATTTGATGTAAATACAACTAGCTGATGCCCGCAACTTAGTCAATGTGGATTGAGTTTTTTTTGAGCCCGCTGGAACACTTTACTATTTCAGAATAAAAAGTAGCCTATGTGTTATTACAGACTATATTCTAGCTCTATGCCAAATTTCATTCAGATCTGTTCAGCTGTTCTAGTGTGATTGAGTTACAAACATCCATCCATCCATCCAAACTTTTGCATTTATAATATTACTTAGTATAGATTTTAAGTTCAAAATGGATGACACTAATGAATTTCTAGTTTTTACCTATTCCATAAGACACTGTTTTGATAACGGTGTGAATTGTACAAAGATACTTAAAGTACATAGCAATGAAGTTACCAATACTATTTCTTAAAGAAAACTTCTGTTTGACAACAAACATCTTCTTAGCTGACTCAGATTAAGTTGAACACGCTAGCGCGACAAGACAACCCATTGTTGCCGCCCAACGCGACTTTTGACCTGCCTAGCCACTGTTGCTACTCACTAAGTATATTGTATTAGCTCATATCTATAAGCCAACTATACCTACAAAGGTAAGCTTTTTGGTACTTCCACAAGTACAGGCTGTAGAGTGTAGAGAGTAAAAATAAACTACAATATTAAAATCAAACAAAAATACATACCAAAATTCAGAACAGAAATCCTCTACGAAAGTTGTTTAGAACAGCTGGTTCACCTAGGTAACTCAGTTCAAGGTCGTAATAAACTACTCGTGCCAGTACTTTTGGAACGAATGTACAAAACAAACAAGTCTTTTGATTCTCAGCCAGATTATTTGTGACGTAACACTAACAATAATATTAAACAACAACTGAGCAAACTAAAATTGCTAATACAAATCACTTCACCATATTCGTAACGGCTAGCAGTAAACGTACGTGGATTGCAATGTTAACAGAAAGTATGAGTAATTCTGTTTAATTAAACAATGGGTTAACGAAACTGTTGCGAAAATTATGAAATATGTTCAATTTCAGTTATACTTATTTGTAAAATCCCCACTTTGGATGATGAAATATTTTGGTAATTTTGACATTTTTCTTTCAGTGTTTACAACTTGGAAGTAGGATTTTGTCAACCGACTTCAAAAAAAGGAGGAGGTTCTCAATTCGACTGTTTTTTTTTTTTTATGTTTGTTACCTCAGAACTTTTGACTGGGTGGACCGATTTGGATGATTCTTTTTTTATTTGAAAGGGCATACTTCCCATGTGGTCCCATATAAATTTTATCGAAATCGGTCAAGCGGTTTTTAAAATATCAACAATAAAATAAGTACTTTGTATGGCGTGTGCTTGTTGTTGTAAAGTTGGCGCGGGAGTTTAAAGTCGGTTGTTTAAAAAGAATTTTAAAGTTTGATTTTATTTTTTCGTTTGGCAACATTTGTATCTTGGACTATCTACGAGGATAGCGGTTCCACAGACATAATAAAGAAAAGCAGACAACATAAATTTCACACCTACATAGACAAGTGTATGAGAATCTGTGTCCTTTTCCCTCCAAGCAAAAATGTATGTTCCTATCTTTTTTGTTGCAACACTGTGCAACACCAACGCACACATTGACAAAAATTCAATGCGTGGCAGTCCGTTATGACATTTAGGAGACATAATATGGCGTTTGTTTACATTGTGTTGTCATAAATTGTTTGTGAAATTTAGATTTAGTAGCCAATATTTATTGAAATAAAATGGTGAAGTGTTGTGTCTCCCTGTGTTACAACGCTTCGTATAGGAAAGCCCCAGAAATAACGTTCCATCGGTAAGTTCATGATATCATGCAGCTTTGAGTTTTTTTCGTTTATCGCATCATATCAAGGAAGATATCTAATATTAATAGTTGTTAAGACGAAATATGTAGCCATGCTAATAATATAATGTTATGGTTTTCTGTAGAAATACATGTTTTAAGTTGAATAATCTTTTGTTGACATTTCGAGAACTTGAAAAAATTACAGGGCCGGACTTGAAGACTCTTTTATTATAAGTTTATAACTTTCTTTTAATTTCAGGTTTCCAAAGGATGAATACCTACTTGAGAAACCTATGCATGAAAAATATTAATAGAAAAGACTGACAGCCCAATTCATCAAGACGTGTTATATCCTCCAAGCATATTACAGCTGATTTAATAGAACGCAGTGTGTTCCGCTCTATTCTATCTACTTTGGATAAAATAAGGATTACCAGGTATTAAAGTGAGACGAGATCACTACGTGACAATTCAATTCAATTTATTTATTTGTGAATAGTGTAGTTACATTTGAGGTGGAAATCAGTATAAAAGTGCTACTATTCTACCACAGTGTGGTGTACAAATATTTTAAAATTAAAATTACTACATAAATTGTCCTAATTAGATCATAATAAATAATAATTATTAAACTTGATGACTACACTATTATACTATCAGACACAATTTTATAACACACCGTATTATACCTATTTAAACGCCGCTTTGGAGTCTGACGGGAGTGCCTAACTTATATTATGTAAAACCATAGAATTTATGTAAGTAATATGTCTTGATTATTACAGATAAGAAAAGTCTTAATGAGGCCTTTACGTCGAATCCAGCAAAGATACTATGAAAATTAAAATATTATTAATATCTAGGTACCTTTTTAGGGTTCCGTACCCAAAGGGTAAAAACGGGACCCTATTACTAAGACTCCGCTGTATGTCTGTCTGTCTGTCTGTCTCCAGGCTGTATCTCATAGACCGTGATAGCTAGAAAGCTGAAATTTTCACATATTTCCGTTGCCGCTATAACAACAAATACTAAAAATTAAAAAAATATATGTATTAAGGGGGGTCCCCATACAATAAACGTGTTTTTTTCGTATTTTTTTGCTCAATATTAAAAACGGTAACAGGTAGACGGTTCAAATTTTCACAGAATATTAACTTGTATATTACCTTTCAAAATAAATAATTAAATATCAATAAAGTAAATATTAAAGGTAAATATTATACAACAAACGTAATTTTTTGATATTAACAGTAAACCTCTACAAACAAAGTTAGTTTTGCGGTTCATTAACAAAGGTAATTATACCTACTTCTTGAGTACGGAACCCTCGGTGCGCGAGTCCGACTCGCACTTGGCCGGTTTTTTTAAAACATATTATTGTGATTTTGCTAGATTTAGATAGATTTGATCTCATAAAAGTAATAATATTTAGATTTTTATTCAGTGTCAGGCAGGATAGCTAATTTCATATTTTAATTAAAATAAGTATACTAATAGTTTCCTATAATTAAGATTAAAAGTATATTCCTTAAATATTTCAAGTGCCTTGTTACTACAGTAATTTATTAATAATATATTATATATAGCTGCTCATGCTGATTGACTCACTCATTGATCACCTCTCCTGTAAAATTTTGTATGAAAAAATTTTTTTTTACTCATCGTTTCGTATAGAAGATAAAAATTCATTCAGAGGAAAAATACGGAGAGAGCTGATGATTGAGGATTTCGAAGACGGATGAAGAGCACAGCCAGGGTATCGAAGATAGATACTCTAAAGCAAATTAAAAACAACAGAAGTCACACTGCAAGGCGGAAAATGTGGATATCTGAGGCGACCTGGAAAACCGTCCAAAAGCGCAAAGACCTTCTAGCAGGGAAATTACACCAGCAAGACGATACTGCTACATACGCCAGCTTAAGCAGACATATCCTGAAGGAATGCCGAAGAGACAAGAACGCTTTCATAGAGAACATTTGCCAGGAAGTCGAAGCACACTCTGTAACATATCAGACTGCTGACCTGTTCCGTAAAGTTCGACTACTATCGAAGAAATTTAAACCGAAGACATGGGTGATAGAGGATCACAATGGGAATCCCATACATGAACTCCATAATGTTATGGAGAGATGGAGATAGTACTGCGAAGAACTCTACCAAGGATCGTCCGTTCAAACAACAACCTACGATTGGGACGGCAGCTGCCAGGAACCAACTATATTGCGTTCGGAGATTGAATTAGCCGTTAAGAGCTTGAAAAACCGCAAAGCCCCAGGTGCTGACCAAATATCTGCAGAAACTTTAAAGGCTCTGGGAGAGGCTGGTATTGAGGTTATCCACAAGTTGTGTAATCAAATTTGGCAGACAGGCAAATGGCCTGTTGATTGGACGACATCTATTATTCTACCAATCCACAAAAAGGGGTCCACCAAGAAGTGTGAAAACTATCGCACGCTTTCACTAATCTCTCATGCGAGCAAAGTTCTTCTTCACGTGCTAAACCAAAGACTTCGACACTTCCTGGATTGGCAGATACCACAGGAGCAAGCAGGGTTTGTAAAGGGTAGAGGAACTCGAGAGCAAATCTTGAACGTCCGTCAACTCATTGAGAAATGTTATGAGTTCGACACACCAGTTGTGCTATGCTTTGTCGATTATAGCAAGGCCTTCGACTGTGTCAACTGGCAACACTTATGGAGAGTACTCACAGAACTAGGCGTGCCGAAACATCTTGTTGCACTTTTGCACTCCCTGTATAGTAGCAGCACTGGAGTTGTCAGGATCGGTACCGACACTTCAAAAAGCTTTTCTTTCGGAAAAGGTGTACGGCAGGGATGTGTACTGTCTCCTATACTTTTCAATATATACGGCGAGTTCATCATGAGAGAAGTGCTTTCGGAATAGGAAGGTGGAGTCAGTATCGGAGGTGTAAAGCTTACAAACCTGAGATACGCTGATGATACAACTCTTATAGCTAGCAGTGAGATTGAAATGGCGACTTTCCTAAGGAAACTGGAGACGGTCAGCAATTCCTTGGGTCTTTCAATAAACAGGTCGAAAACCAAAGTGATGGTTGTGGATCGATCGGGCAAACTGGAAATCAACGGTGCCACAGGCTTAGAAATAGTTGATGATTTTGTCTATCTGGGCTCAAACATTAGCAACAAAGGTGGTTGTGAAACAGAAGTCCGCCGTCGCATCGGGATGGCTAAAAGTGCCATATCTCAACTCTCCAAAATATGGAAGGACAAAAATATATCGCAATGGACAAAGCTGCACCTAGTCCGTACACTTGTCTTTTCCATATTCTTATATGGTGCCGAGACGTGGACCCTTAAATCCGCCGACCGAAAACGGATTGATGCTTTTGAGATGTGGTGCTGGAGGCGGATGCTCAACATTTCTTGGACAGAACACAAGACCAACGTCTCGATCTTAAACAAACTAAAAATAAAGATGCGGCTATCCAACATCTGTCTGCGGCGGATGCTCGACTACTTCGGTCACATTGCCAGGAAAAATTCAAGCAGCATTGAAAAGCTCATCATCACTGGCAAGATCGAAGGAAAGAGACCCCGCGGACGAAGCCCGAGACGTTGGTCTGACCAAATAAAAGAAGCGGTCGACACTCCGGTCTGCAGTGCTTTTCGCACAGCCTACAATAGAGAGAGATGGCGAAACATCGTTAAGGCTGTAATATCTCGAGGGAGCCACGATCCTCAAAGCTGAGGAAGCGACGCAAGAAGAAGAAGATGAGTTTTTTTTTACGTCTGTCTGACGCTTGGTAGCTAGCGCTTCCACTGTGCTTGCTAGCATAGCAGTGTGTTGTTTACTTCAGAACACGTAGGCAGTAAACCCTAGGATAGAAGGAGAGCAAGTAAGTAGACAGTGGGCCACGCTGTCAACTACGTGGTCCGCTTTAGCGGGCCACGCACCCACGCGCCCTACTAGTTAATATATATATAGCTGCTCGTGCTGATTGACTCACTCATTGATCACCTCTCCTGTAAAATTTTTAATGAAAAAATTTTTTTTTACTCATCGTTTCGTATTGAAGACAAAAATTCATTCAGAGGAAAAATACGGAGAGAGCTGACGATTGAGAATTTCGAAGACGGATGAAGAGCACAGCCAGGGTATTGAAGATAGGTGGGGGTTGCTCGACCAAATGTCACTCGAAACTTCATCCAATTGACAGTGAGCTGAAAAAAATTTCAAAATGGCGGATTTAAGATGGCCGCCATAAATTTCATAGGTGTCTATTTCAGAAAGTATACTAGATGGAAGAGTGGAAGTAGGAAATAAGCATGACTTTGATATGGTTTTTTTACAAGATTTTTCTGTATGGTAGAATTGTCGGTTTGCCGTTAGGAAAGCCAAGATGGCGAAGTTCAATGGCACCCAAAGGTACCTGATCATCAGCGGTATGATATTGATATTAATCAACTAAGGAAAGTTTCTTTGTGTTTTTACTTCAACGGTCTCTTACACTCTATGCATGTCTGGAAAGTTTTTTTAACATTTAAAGGCCCTTTTGGATTCTTAGGGGGTCTCTGTTTTATGTTTTCTTGTGTTAATTTTTTATACGTGTCTGCTGGCACGCTGGCGCTTCTACTGCGCTCGCTAGCATAGCACTTCAGAACACGTAGGCAGTAAACACTAGGATAGAAGGAGAGCAAGTAAGTAGACAGTGGACCGCGCGGTCTACTACGCGGTCCGCTTTAGCGGGCCGCGCATTCACGCGCCATACTAGTTTACTTATATACCTACAGGTTTGTACGGATAACGGAACCCTCGGTGCGTGAGTGCGACTCGCACTTGGCCGGTTTTTATCTTAGTTTTGTTTTTACGCAATTTATTTTTCATTTATTCGATTCACAGGTCTAGATACTAGGCTTTTAAGTGTTTCTACTTAAGGTTTTAATACACGAGAATTTCTTGAACCGCTCACAGATTTATAAAGGGGAGCAGATTCAACATAGTGAAAAAAACCGGCCAAGTGCGAGTCGGACTCGCGCACCGAGGGTTCCGTACAAACCTGTAGTAAGTTTTAAATTATTAAAAATATTTTGATTATATGGCGTATTAAAAAAACTACTTACTAGATCTCGTTCAAACCAATTTTCGGTGGAAGTTTGCATGGTAATGTACAACATATATTTTTTTTAGTTTTATCATTCTCTTATTTTAGAAGTTACGGGGGGGGGGACACACATTTTACCACTTTGGAAGTGTCTCTCGCGTAAACTATTCAGTTTAGAAAAAAATGATATTACAAACCTAAATATCATTTTTGAAGACCTATCCATAGATACCCCACACCTATGACCTGTTACCGTTTTTAATATTGAGTTAACACGTTTATTGTATGGGGACCCCCCTTAATATATATATTTTTTTAATTTTTATTATTTGTTGTTATAGCGGCAACGGAAATACATCATTTGTGAAAATTTCAGCTTTCTAGCTATCACGGTCTATGAGATATAGCCTGGAGACAGACAGACAGACAGACAGACAGACAGACAGACAGACAGACAGACAGACAGACAGACAGACAGACAGACAGCGGAGTCTTAGTAATAGGGTCCCGTTTTTACCCTTTGGGTACGGAACCCTAATAAGGAACCAGAAGTGGATTAAAGTAAAAATAAAACAACAAACTAATCTTTATTTTACAGCTCGCTTTTAACAATCTCATACAGAAAATAACTAAAATGGAACAACACAACAAACAGGACTTTAATTTTAACTACCTCTTCTACCTAGAAAAAAATATTAGAACTGTATAGTAACGTTCTGCACTACCGATTTCATCCATGCCGCATAAATTTTGCTGTTGGGAAATTCACCCAAACATTGATTTTAGTAGTATTAAAGCACAACAGTCTGCTACCGTCGAATACAATCGGCTAAAAATTAAGTACCGCCCTGATTTACCGCTTATTACATGTAGCAAATCAACAAAGAAAAGAGGCATTGATAGGGAGTGGCCATGAAAAAAGGATTAGCTGAAGAACAGGAAATTCAGCTAAAAAAAATAAAAAAATATAGGGCGCCTGCCAAAAATAAATGAAATCCCACCAAAAACATTTCATGTAAAATTGGTTGCCAAGACTCACAAGTGCATAATGCTTTCACTGTAAAAAGTTATGAGATCTCTATTAGAGCCAAGCCCGAAGTTGATCTCCTCTTTGTGCTGCGCATCATAACCCACGGAGTCTGTCTCAAGTTCAAAGTATATATGTAGTTCTAATTGCTCTTTACTGTGTACCAAATTAATAATATTAAATAACATGGAACTCTATATATAAGCCCTGTCCCTAGCAAGTCTACCTCTTGGCAAAAAGGTACGGCTTGGCCGTTTCGTGTATGTCGCCCCAACTATTCCTTATGGACTTAAATGTTATGTCAGGAAATAGTTCGACGAATATTAAACGGCAAAGCCATACCTTTTTACCAAGAGGTAGACTTGCTATCATTAAAGAGTTTGGAAACTGAATTATGGGCATGTCGATTTAAAATCAACTGTTGGAGAAATACCTACTTGTAAGGGAAAGAAATACCGTACCTACTTGAATTCATCCGCTAAATGAAAAATCAGGTAAGTAAGTAAATTTTACCTACTTTGTTCTTACCTCAACTGTCTTTGGACATGGAAAAACTATAAGGGTGCTTATTTGGACAACGGAACTCTGACAAAAAAAACTTACATTTGGTGGAGTAAAAGTTGAACCAGGTAGGGTCAATTTAGGAATTTATAATTTCTGAATTTTCCCTGGTCTGTCCTGGTGGGAGGCTTCGGCCGTAGATAGTTACGACCCTTCCTACCTAACCTACTTGCCTCGGCTAACTTTTATTTGAAAATGGTCGGTATGTCACCAGGAGATAGCCCTGGAGGAGGCGATCGGTTACCGGCGGTCGGGCATTTGTTCTAACGGAAATCGAACTCGCGCGCGAACGGCCGCCGGCGGCCGGGCCGGTCCAGACCATTATAAACTGAATTTTGATAACAATAGAGTTTATTTTTGTTTGAACAACTTTAGACCATAGAGAAGTCTATTATGTAATCTATACACTGCAACAGTAAAACCGTCAAGTGCGAAAACAAAATAAAAAAAGCTATGGTAAAAAGTCCACTATTTTTAACAGAACCTCACAATGATGTCAATAGATGGCGCTAATGTTAAGAGATAAATATTGGAAACGAAATTATTTAATTTTAATGGGCTTCAGCATTCAGTCAGTTTAACAGAAGTTTAACAGTTTTATGGATACCGCGAGGTCTCAGTTCGGGGCGAACCGCTAGTATTATTCTTCTGGTCAATAATTTTTATTATTAACAAGTAATAAAATTAAAAATTTTAAAAAAACCCACGACGAACTGCAGAGCTCCATTATACCTTTGACCTTTATAACTTTGAAACAACAATTAGAATTTAGCAAACGTATATATTACATAATATCTAAAACACAAAACTGCATCTTTGACAGCTCAGTAGTTTTTTTGACCAGTGTGGTGGACTATGGCCAAGCCCTTTTCTTTCCGAGGCGCGCTTGTCACGACAAATCAAAAGAGTCCAAACGCGACAGGTATACGATGAGAATTTAAGGAGTTCCCATGATCGCCTCCTGACTCCATCATGATACCCTGGGCGCTATCTAGGTACAAGCTAAATATATCTAAAACAAAAAGCCCGCATCTAAATCAGCACAGTCGTTTTTGAGAAGAATGGTAACATATTGAAAAAATAAAATCATAGACTACAGCTCAGCTTTGTTGTCTATGGTCCTAAAATATATCTAAGAACCTTCTTACAAGCTATACACATCTAATGAAAAAAACCGCATTTCAATCGGCCCAGTACTTTTTGTAAAAAATGGTAACATAACGAAATATTAAAATCATAGACTACAGCTCAGCTTGGTTGTCTATGGTCCTAAAATATATCTAAGAACCTTCTCTCAAGCTATATATATCTAACTAGTGTTTCGCTCTGTGCGCGAGCTGCTAAAGCAGCTCGCGTAACCTATTTCACTATCTTCGGGTAACTGCGACGCGAGAATGATCAGCGCCTTTTTTAATATATTTAAATAGGTAAATACAACGCCAGTAGCTGTGGACACTTCGACATTAATTTGATAGTTGTACTTAAGGAGTGAGGCGGCTTTGTATGAAACTACCCAACGATCATTGATTTTAATTTTCCTACCTCTATATGTTATTTCAGCTAACTGCCTCAAAAACGGAAAAATCAAAAATTTGAAATCACTACAGCTCGGCCGCCATCTTGTTTTTCCAATTTTTTCCACTTTTTTTATTGATTGTTTACTAATTTCTTCAACAGTTGCGAGTTTTAACGAAATCGGTTGGGAAACAAAAGAGTTGCAAGGATCACGTCGGCCGCCATCTTGTTTTTCCGAAATGTCATAATTTTTCCTTACTCGAATCCCGCACTCGAACACATCTCTCGTACATCATTGTATTGTTTTCTAGCTCTTTCCGTTTCAAAATCTTGCATAGTTCTACACTTGTAGTCTCTTCAATATTCGCCATATATATTTTCTATGAAAAAAAAAAATCCGCCATCTTGAATTTTTTTCCTGTTCATCAAGTAGACCTTCAGGTCCTGATCATCTTTTGCCAAGAAACCACACTTCCATCTTTTATACTTTCTGAGATAGACACCAAATAAATTTGTATGGCAGCCATCTTTAATCCGCCATTTTGAATTTTTTTTTTGCTCATTGTCTATTGGATGAAGTTTCGAATGACATTTGGTCGAGCACCCCCCACCTATCTTCAATACCTTGGCCGTGCTCTTAACCCGTCTCCGAAATCCTCAATCAGCAGGTGTCTCCATATTTTTCTTCAAGTTAAATTTTCTGACTTCTATAAGAAGCCATCAGTGGAAAAAAAATTTTTCATACAAAATTTTACAGGAGGAAGATTTTGAGGAAAATCTCGAAAACTTCCCCAAATGTGGCAACACTGTTTAGATACCTCGATACTGCCGGTTGAGATACACAATCGATCCATACATTTCAACTTTCCCAAATGTTGCCAACTGCCTCAAAATCGTGATCGAAATTTTCAAAAACACAAAAAGAATACAAAATGGCCGCCACCTCGTTTCACATTAACATTTTACTTAGTTTCATAATTTTCCCGTAAACTACAGGATATACCGCTCCTGACGACGTTTCAATTTTTTATCTCGCTCGCACCCAGCCGAAATGATTGCTCCTGAAAAGAGACCATGTCGAAAATCACTTTTTCTTTGATAAATTCCAGTGTTGCCAGACCTCGGCGACGAAAATACCCAAATGTCATTCGTACAAGTGGGACACGTGGTTGCTCGTACTCGAACTTTGCAAAAAATACGTATTTCGATTTTTTTATTTTTGGGGTAAATCTTGAAAATTTCCCGAGAAATGGGGTCATTTTTTTTCGCCAATCCATACCTCGCGTTAGTACACGTAATCGCCCCGAAGAAGTCGAAACGCTCCGATGTTGCCAACTGTGAGAAATTTGAATTTTAAAATGGCGTTTTTTCGTACCTCAAACCGAACGGCAGCCACGACAGCCGCCATCTTGAATTTTTAAAAACCACTCCCATTCTGTCAAAATACAGGATAATTGTAGGCGAAAAAAGAAAAAAATATTATGCTCGCGACCACGCCATTTCGGATCTGTGGCGCCGCGGTTCGGGATCGAAAAATCAAAAATTTCAAAACACTACAGCTCGGCCACCATCTTGTTTTTCCAACGTTTTCCACTTTTTCTGTAAATCGTTTACTAATTTCTTCAATCGTTGCGAGTTTTAACGAAATCGGTTGGAAAACAAAAGAGTTGCGAGAATCACGTCGGCCTCCATCTTGTTTTCCGAAATGTCAATAGTTTTTCCTTTCCCTCATCCTGCACCCGAACACATCTCCCGTACATCATTGTATCGTTTTCTGTCTCTTTCTAGGAGAAACAACTCTGTCAATGAGTGAGTGAGTGAGGGTTGTGGTTAGACTTACAAGTAGTACAGATTTTACTGTACTAAACTGAATTCATTTATTATGGTGATAACAAAATAAATAAAAATGGCGCTGATTTTCTAAAATTTTGGTAACAGTTTCCTGTTTTGTGACCCCAAGGAGCCCTTAATATCGATTTTGAACGAAATCGGTCAATTAACACAGAATTTCAAAATGGCGCTGATTTTTTAAAATTTTGGTACCAGTTTCCTGTTTTGTGACCCCAGGGAGCCCTAAATATAGATTTTGAACTAAATCAGTCAATTAACAAAGAATTTCAAAATGGCGCTGATTTTCTAAAGTTTGGTAACAGTTTCCTGTTTTGTAACCCCAGGGAGTCCTAAATATCGATTTTGAACGAAATCGATCAATTAACAAAGAATTTCAAAATGGCGCTGATTTTTTTAAATTTTGGTACCAGTTTCCTGTTTTGTGACCCCAGGGAGCCCTAAATATAGATTTTGAACGAAATCGGTCAATTAACAAAGAATTTCAAAATGGCGCTGATTTTATAAAGTTTGGTAACAATTTCCTGTTTTGTAACCCCAGGGAGTCCTATATATCGATTTTGAACGAAATCGATCAATTAACAAAGAAATTCAAAATGGCGCTGATTTTTTTTTAAATTTTGGTACCAGTTTCCTGTTTTGTGACCCCAGGGAGCCCTAAATATAGATTTTGAACTAAATCAGTCAATTAACATAGAATTTCAAAATGGCGCTGATTTTCTAAAGTTTGGTAACAGTTTCCTGTTTTGTAACCCCAGGGAGTCCTAAATATCGATTTTGAACGAAATCGATCAATTAACAAAGAATTTCAAAATGGCGCTGATTTTTTTAAATTTTGGTACCAGTTTCCTGTTTTGTGACCCCAGGGAGCCCTAAATATAGATTTTGAACGAAATCGGTCAATTAACAAAGAATTTCAAAATGGCGCTGATTTTATTAAGTTTGGTAACAATTTCCTGTTTTGTAACCCCAGGGAGTCCTAAATATCGATTTTGAACGAAATCGATCAATTAACAAAGAAATTCAAAATGGCGCTGATTTTTTTAAATTTTGGTACCAGTTTCCTGTTTTGTGACCCCAGGGAGCCCTAAATATAGATTATGAACGAAATCGGTCAATTAACAAAGAATTTCAAAATGGCGCTGATTTTTTTAAATTTTGGTATCAGTTTCCTGTTTTGTGACCCCAGGGAGCCCTAAATATAGATTTTAAACGAAATCGGTCAATTAACAAAGAATTTCAAAATGGCGCTGATTTTATAAAGTTTGGTAACAGTTTCCTGTTTTGTAACCCCAGGGAGTCCTAAATATCGATTTTGAACGAAATCGATCAATTAACAAAGAATTTCAAAATGGCGCTGATTTTTTTAAATTTTGGTACCAGTTTCCTGTTTTGTGACCCCAGGGAGCCCTAAATATAGATTTTGAACGAAATCGGTCAATCAACAAAGAATTTCAAAATGGCGCTGATTTTATAAAGTTTGGTAACAATTTCCTGTTTTGTAACCCCAGGGAGTCCTAAATATCGATTTTGAACGAAATCGATCAATTAACAAAGAAATTCAAAATGGCGCTGATTTTTTTAAATTTTGGTACCAGTTTCCTGTTTTGTGACCCCAGGGAGCCCTAAATATAGATTTTGAATTAAATCAGTCAATTAACAAAGAATTTCAAAATGGCGCTGATTTTCTAAAGTTTGGTAACAGTTTCCTGTTTTGTAACCCCAGGGAGTCCTAAATATCGATTTTGAACGAAATCGATCAATTAACAAAGAATTTCAAAATGGCGCTGATTTTTTTAAATTTTGGTACCAGTTTCCTGTTTTGTGACCCCAGGGAGCCCTAAATATAGATTTTGAACGAAATCGGTCAATTAACAAAGAATTTCAAAATGGCGCTGATTTTATAAAGTTTGGTAACAATTTCCTGTTTTGTAACCCCAGGGAGTCCTAAATATCGATTTTGAACGAAATCGATCAATTAACAAAGAAATTCAAAATGGCGCTGATTTTTTTAAATTTTGGTACCAGTTTCCTGTTTTGTGACCCCAGGGAGCCCTAAATATAGATTTTGAACGAAATCGGTCAATTAACAAAGAATTTCAAAATGGCGCTGATTTTTTTAAATTTTGGTATCAGTTTCCTGTTTTGTGACCCCAGGGAGCCCTAAATATAGATTTTAAACGAAATCGGTCAATTAACAAAGAATTTCAAAATAGCGCTGATTTTTTAAAATTTTGGTACCAGTTTCCTGTTTTGTAATCGCACGAAGTCCTAAATGCAATTAACCGCATCTCAATCGGCCCAGTACTTTTTGTGAAAAATGGTAACAGTGGTTGAAAAATTAAGATCATTAGCTCAGCTTTGTTGTCTATGGTCCTAAAATATATTTAAGAACCTTCTCACAAGCTATACACATCTAATGCAAAAAACCGCATCTCAATCGGCCCAGGACTTTTTGTGAAAAATGGTAACATATTGAAAAAATAAAATCATAGACTACAACTCAGCTTTGTTGTCTATGGTCCTAAAATATATCTAAGAACCTTCTCACAAGCTAAACATATCTAATGCAAAAAACCGCATCTCAATCGGCCCAGTACTTTGTGTGAAAAATTTTAACACATAGAAAAATTAAAATCATAGACTACAGCTCAGCTTAGTTGTCTATGGTCCTAAAATATGTCTAAGAACCTTCTCTCAAGCTATATATATCTAATGCTATAAACCGCATCTCAATCGGCCCAGTACTTTTTGTGAAAAATGGTAACAGTGGTTGAAAAATTAAGATCATAGACTACAGCTCAGCTTTGTTGTCTATGGTCCTAAAATATATCTAAGAACCTTCTCACAAGCTATACACATCTAATGCAAAAAACCGCATCTCAATCGGCTCAGTAGTTTTTGTGAAAAATGGTAACATGTTGAAATATTAAAATCATAGACTACAGCTCAGCTTGGTTGTCTATGGTCCTAAAATATATCTAAAAACCTTCTCACAAGCTATACGTATCTAATGCAAAAAACCGCATCTCAATCGGCCCAGTACTTTTTGAGAAAAATGGTAACAAAAAAGTGCACAAACAAACAAACAAACAAACATACAAATAAACATACAAACAAACAAACACACAACCTCTTAGGGCAAACACATATTATACCGTCTCCGCTTCGTCGAGGGTAAAAATTGTTCTTATTGTATATTTTTCGAGTCTGTTAATTATTATGGGATATCACTTAGTCTATGGTTGGAGATTTCAGAACGCGGCCGCACTCGCTCGGTCTGGGGCAAGTCAACACTGATACAGTGATTTTTAGGGTTCCGTAGCCAAATTTGGCAAAAACGGAACCCTTATAGATTCGTCATGTCTGTCTGTCTGTCTGTCCGTCCGTATGTCATAGCCACTTTTTTCCGAAACTATAAGAACTATATTGTTGAAACTTGGTAAGTAGATGTATTCTGTGAACCGCATTAAGATTTTCTTACAAAAATAGAAAACAAACAATAAATTTTGGGGGTTCCCCATACTTAGAACTGAAACTCACAAATTTTTTTTTCATCTAACCCATACGTGTATCTATGGATAGGTCTTCAAAAATGATATTGAGGTTTGTACTATAATTTTTTTCTAAACTTAATAGTTTGCACGAGAGACACTTCCAAAGTGGTAAAATGTGTGACCCCCCCCCTGTAACTTCTAAAATAAGAGAATGATAAAACTAAAAAAAATATATGATGTACATTACTATGCAAACTTCCACCGAAAATTGGTTTGAACGAGATCTAGTCAGTAGTTTTTTATTAATACGTCATAAATCGTAAACCGCAATTTACCTTTCATTCAATCATCTTAAATATTAAAAAAAAACATAGGTTTGTACGGAACCCTCAGTGCGCGAGTCCGACTCGCACTTGGCCGGTTTTTTCAGAAAGCAGCAGGGCGACCGCGTATCTTTTGCATCAATCATTGATAGTTGATACATCGCAATCACCTCCGATTGGATAACACTCTTCCACTATTGGACAAAATCCATTGACGCAGCAAGAATACCATAAATTCAGCCAATCGGAGGTGATTGCGATGTATCAATGATTGATGCAAAAGATACGCGGTCGCCCTGCAGATTTCCGGGTGACGCGACGCAAAGCAAAGAATATAGGTACCTAATTCTGTAATAGGGAATATGCATGTATTTTTTTTATTATTTTAAACCATTCTTTAAGTAATTATATAACAGGAAAAAAATATAACACTTGCACAATTTTATTAAATAAGCTAAGAAAAATTAATTAAAACCACTATCATTTCCGGACGATTTAAACGCCCCCATTTTGGCGCGCTCGTTCTGTGACGTCACGGTGCGTTCATTGTCGTCGTTCGACGTCGTTTATTCACAGCGATGCCAGATCGTTCCCTAGGGAACGAAAAGCGTTCTATTTTATGATCAAGCGTTCCCTCGGCGTTCCCTTACTTCAACCGTTCTTTTCGTTCTTTTACGAAAACAAAATTAGAAAATAATTAAGGAAGTCAAGACTACATAATCTGTGTTCAAGAATCAAGAACAAAAAATTGCGTTTCGTTTCTCCATCCGGCCCAAAACTGCCGCCCTTTCCTAAGCAAGTACGAACGCAGCCATAACAAAAAAATACGCTTCTTTAGTCTGTGGCGAGCGAGACGACTGCCGAGTTTTTGAAAAAACAAATTGCGAAAAACCAAATTAAATTTGAATTTCGCGGGCCGGATGTGCTCATCCCCCTTAATAAATGAATATAAATGCCTATATAAACCTTTACGTCTTGCACAATTAAATTTTCTGGAAAAAAATTGATTTAAAAACTTATATTATGTTCTTCGTTCCCTCACCTCGAATTTCGTTCCTTTTCAGACACCCCGACGTTCTATTTCTCCAGCCGCCAATGGCAACACTGTTTATTCATAGGAATAAATTAACAACGAAGTGTTTGATTCACAGATTTAATAAAAGTGAGTGAAGTAAAGCGTAAAAGATTATTATATTGTGATGGAAGAGCACCCAAAAGCTTATTATAAATATTGTATTGTCCCTATGTGCAAAAATAATATTAAAACTGCACCTGACTAGATTTATTTTCATATGCCCAAAGATGCAAATATAAAGAAAAAGTGGTGTAAGGTGATGAGGAGAGAAAATGTATCGTGCTTGAGTAGTTTATATTGTTGTGAAGATCATTTCGACGTGAGTATTAAATATGTATATACCTACCTATCAAAAATCTTTTTCATTAGGACTCGCGAGCATTATATACAATAAACTAACCTAAAAATTTAATTAAATGTTCATAAAACTGTTCTGATTCCCTATATTTATAAATATTATGATTTTCATTGCTGACTACGAGTGTTGATTTTGATCACAAAACGTTATAACTAGGTTTTTTTGTTTGCACTGTTGATAAGTTGTATTGGAAAAGAATTTCTCAGTTGCCTTGACAAAACCGCTTTCAGTCATTGTGGCGAGTCTTTTTACCCGACTGCGGAACGCACAGGGTTATTTCACAAGGAATCACTGCTTTCAGTTAATAATTCCCAAAAACACTAATAATTTATCTTAAATAGCGGCAAAACAATGCGAAATAATCATACAAAACAAGCGACCTGTCAACAGTCGACACAGACTAGAGTGGATGGTGACGTCATGTTTCGTTCCGCCAATAGCGTTGCGTTTTGGCGGAATTTGAAAAAGACTACTTTTAAATAATTAAATTTATTAATAGAAACATGATAATTTGTAAAAATAATCATCTGAATATGTTTATTTAGCAAGAAAGAATACACATAATTTTTTTTGTCCATTTCTAAATCACATGCATATTCCCCATTACAGTACTTAAACTACTTTCAGGTTGTATACAATATTTATCTATGTACTACTCTCTACCGAGAGCAAAGACAATATATAAACCAGTAATCTCAATCTGCCAGTATTACTGGCCAGTGGCCCAGTAATTAATCTATGCCGAGAGTAATGAAGTCGTTCGGCGTTCGTTCGGATTTCTCAGATTCAGATTTTTCTTTTCCTCCATGGCTTTGCCTGGAGATTGGAGAATTAACAGAAATGTTGTGGTGTTAACCATCATAACAATTACCTATAACCTATTTGGCCGCATCAATTAGGGTAAGAAATAAATTCGTCGAGTCGCAAGCTGCGTTTGACAAAATGGCGTATGTGGTTATGGAAAATTCTAATCAATTTTTGCTTTGTTGCAGTTCCTATAATATACTTTCAAATGGAGTGTTCAACGGGTTTGGGGTTGGATTTTCCTGAATGATAAATATAAAGGAAGTCTTATAGGTGAGTTGCATTTGGAGTGGAAGAGTGTTGTCCACGTGGATCATATCCATACCTTTTAGTTACACCTTATTTCTTTTGTTCCAGGGTTTTATTTTTTTTTGTGAATTTTGGTTTCTTCTCGTCAAATGATCAAGTTTACGCTTTACGTTTTATGATGGGATTGAATCGGCATCATGTCAAATTCACATGCAGGACTTGGGTATAGAAGAGCAGTTGGAAGTCCCGGAGTGGATCCGTGTACAGAGTGCTGACGACAAATTCCTGATTATCCATTCGCCAATCGCCATCTCCAAGTAAGCGATAATTTTTGTTCGTGAAACAGCGTTAGGGATGTGTTCTTAGTGATTCCGTGCCTATGGCAAACTAGTTTAAGTACTTATGCGAACTATCTATCTAGACCATTCTAAATTTAACTATATTTAAGACTAGTTATTAACATTAGAGTAACTAAGTTTTAAGCGACCCCTTGATGCTATTCAAAAGTTATTTTGCCTAACAACTAGCTAATTTCATTTATACAACCTCCATATCATTTTAAGGAAGTCGATAACTAGTCTCCGTTGAGTACTAGGTAGATATTTTTTTTTTCTTCCGAATCTTTGTAAGGTGGGAGATTGTTTTTGAATCCGGGTTTGTTTCTATTCTGCACAATCACACCCGCCTTACAAGTGGCGCCCGTACGTTTTTTTTTATAATTATGTATTTCAGTATATTTTGAGAAATTTTGTGAATTTTATGAAATGTACAACTTTCTAAGTAATGACTCACTGCAAAGAACACTAAGCTGTTTTATGGTTAACTAATTACAGTCAAAACCGCTTACTGGGACATCGTTTAGAACAACATGCCGGTTATAATAACCTAGAACAAAGGTCCCGGCTGAAAGTTATATGACCGCCTTATCAAAAACATTGCTTTTTACGACATTGCTAATAACGACATACCTCATTAAACGACCACATTTAACTTATATTTCGGAGCATTAGATCTGTTAGAACAACCAGCTAAGCTGTATTGTAAACAATTTGAATAGGTATCCACATTTGTCTTCAATGGCTATTAAAATCAGGAAAGAAAACAATAGGATTTAGTTTAGTGTAGGGTCTTTTCTAATTCTTAGAAACAAAACATGTGCATGCAGTAGAGTCAAAGCCCGCTTCTTCATATCTATTCAGTTAGTTTGTTACCTATCTGTACACAAGACGCACCAAATCTTGGTGGAGTTATTCGTGAAACTTTTAAAATGTCGCAAAAAATTTTATCAATATATTTTTCCAATAATTAGGTACCTATCGATTTGTTTGTACTTACACGATACACATTAAATATCACCGGTTGTTACGACTATCGGTTTTTACGACTGAATATGAGCAGTCCCTTCAATGTCGTTATAACAGATTTTGACTGTAATTAATAATTAATAGTTAAACATTTTGTTTGATAATTAAGTAATTTTCTGAGTATTATTCAGCATTTTGATTTCATTAGCTCATTATAAATGATGCTTATACATTTATTTATCTACTCCAGCATCGAAAAGTTCCAATTTCGAATTTGACAACTATATCAAATTGAACCCTCTTTTGTGTTTGCTTCTCATAACAATACAGTTCGTTGTATGGGAGCTGTATCGTTATGAGTCGTAGCTGTATCGATATGGTTATCTTCATAAATAGGATACCTATAGCTTAGCGGCTCTGGGTTCTGGCACTTTTGGTTTTTATTAATTTATAAAGTAAAAAATTATAAAGACGTCCTTGTCGTAGATAAAATCTTGTATGCAACTGTACGTAATTAGTCATTTTAATTCTCGTACTATCCTATTTTGATACTCGGCAAGCCTCGTATCAAAAAACAGCACTCGAATTAAAATGACCCTCATTACGATACAGTTGCATAAATAGCTATTAAGTGATTGACTTACCTTGGAGTGTGCATAACTGAATATTTCACTTCAATTTAGTAGTAATAAACATTGCTTAACTGAGTAGTTGATTAAGATTGCTTTTAATAGTACATCTTATATTTTGAGAATTCTGGTAACCTAATATAATTAAAGTTTTGAAATGTTATGTGCTGCTAACTAGTTACACACATTAATTTAGTATTAATTCTCAGAGTTCAAACTTGTGAAACTATATATAAACTATATTATTGTAATCCCATATTACAATAAGTTTCAATTATGATGTTTTGAACATTTTCTTTTGACTGTGATTTTTATTTCATTACTTATGATGAATTTTTGTGTAAGACTTGTGTTTAATGTATGACAGTAGGTACTTCACACACAAAACATGTTGCTTGTTGAGTGTGGTATCGTTACGTAGAAGCAGGGGTAGCCGTACTTCCATTCGAGGGGGATTTTTTACTATACGACTGCCCAAAAAAGGAGTGTTATGTTTTCAGGGTTCGTGTATGTGTGTGTGTCTACGGCAGAGCACTCGTATTTTTTAATAATTTTAATTATATTCACTTGTTTGTATATTTTGTTTACTATAGCAATAAAATGTGCTACTAATATTAATAGTTATTTGTTATACAAGAGTGAAAAGTTGTTTTTTAACCGCGTGCTCAATTTTGATGACCGAGCAAGCGAAGGATTCTAAAATTGTCGTGGTTCGTGGTTCAAAAATTAGAATCCTGAGCGTCAGCGAGGGAATCAAAAGAGCACGAGGTGAAAAATCTTTTCACTCAAGTGCAACACGTAACTTTTCATCCCACCTCAGCGAGGAAATGACATGACGTGAAAGAAAATGGTGCGCGCAAAGCAAATTAAAAAATTACACCTGACCAAGAATGTTACGAGTGTGTTTTTAACAAATTAAAAAAGGTTGTATGGAAATTCGGCACCATAGAGGTAGAAGTAAATAGGTTTTAATGTTTTGAATTCAGAAACTTCGTAGACGAGTGATATTTACTAACGTGCACACGATGTTCTAAATTCAATTTACTTTATCCTCAAGAGGATAATAACGGCTTTTGCATTCAGATATCGAAGATTAATAATACTCTTTCCGAGATGGTGGGATGAAAAAGTATTTTGTAATAGGAACATAATTGATGGAAATAGGTTAAGATAGACTTAAGAATATTTTTTTTGTTTATTTTGTTTTGTGTATATTTAATAGTTTATGTAACTTTTTTGTGTTTGTGTTTAACCTATTTGTATAAGGCTAAACATAAACTGGTACACAAACTTGATATTTTGTTATATGTATTTTGATTAATCACAATGGAACAGACTTTTGTCCAGTTTCATTCACTTTTGAAGGACAAATTGTGTTATGAGGTGTCCATTCATTCCGCCTTTGATTCAGTTAGTATATTGTTAGGTATTTTCCTGTCAGTAACAATAGAAGATTATACTTTTAGCATCTACTAGTTCATTTACAGTACAACTATTGTGTATTAAACAACTTGTATTAAAGAATTTGAATTGATATTTCAGCAAGCGTCGCAGTCCAAGTAGTAACATAGTCATCTTAGATTTTGGTCATAATGCATATTTAAATACTATGCTATTCTAATGTGATCTTGTTGAACTATTAATTTAGTTTATTACCTTAAATTAACATAAAGGTTGTGCCTCATTGGACATATATTTTTTTGTACTATTCTAACTTGAATTTTTTTTAAAGTTTTTGTTGTATTTTATATTATTTTGAGTTTTGTTTATTTTTTATAGTTTTTACCTATTCTTAGGGTTTAAAACTGATTTTGTATAACAATTCTGATAACTTTTTTTGTATTCTGAATAATTTTGGGGGTTTGACTTATACTTTTAGGTTAAAACAAATTTTGCTTAACGTTTAGGTAATTTGTGTAACGGGAATACCACCAAGTTACCTACTTAATATTTTTGCTATAACTTTTGATAATTCAACATGAAACATTTTCTTTTGAAGGGTAAACTCAATATTGAGATATCTATTTTGTTCTGAAACACCGGCACTCTGTGCTTGGTTTAAGAAGTAAATATTTAGCATTACCAAGTTAGTCTAGACTGTTTGAATATTCAGTTTTTTAACAATATTCAATTAGGATTTTGATAGAGTAGTGATGTACTGATTTGGCAGTTACATTACCATAGTTCAGGTGATGATGAATGTAAGATGATTGAAAGATGAATGTTGGTGAAGTATGGACTAGAATAAATGATGATGAATGTTGGTGAAAGGCTAACTGGGGGGGTTATTGGGACGTGATGCAAATATTATACTGTTGGGAATTTTCGTTTTGTTTACTTCTGGGTTAATGAATTAATTTTGGTTCTTTTGATTTTATTTTGAGTTTTATTTTGTGATTCTTTGCCCAGGAAGTTATTTCGTTATTTTGTTCTGATTCCGTTTTGCTTTGTTTTCTTTCCGATTGTGTAGTAAGTTGTCGTTAATTATACTCGTACGTATGACTTCTCACAAATTATGTACTTTGTCGTTCGACAAGGGCCTTTTTCTGGCGGTAAGTCTCCGATAGGCGGTTAGCTTTCCGATCGTGATAGCAATGTGTCGCTAATATGCGCAGTTGCGCACAAATTTTGTACCTCGTCTTTAGACAGGTTTTTTTTTGGCGGTTAGAAATAAATAAATAAATAAATAAATAAATAAATAAATAATCATTTATTTGCATAGAATGAAATTTGCATGAATGTTTTAGAAACAGAGTCGCCGGAGAGGAAGTGAGTCACCGTAGGCCTAGAGGCGTTTTGACAGGTAGCTGTAAAACGATGCTAAGGGATTCATTCCATTTTGTTTTGCAACACAATTTTGATAGAATTTTGTAGTACATATTTATTATTTGTAGTTTTCTTTCATGTTGACTTATCATTGTTTGGTCATTGTTCTAACATTGATTTATCATTGCTTTAACTTTTTATAACATTTTGTCTTTCAGTTTTTTTTTTGCATTCTGTTGTTTTTTTTTGTTTTCTCGTCGTTTTGGCGTAACGCTGGGGGCAGCGTGGTTTAACCAGTTGAACCTTTTAGTAGGAGGGGAGGTATTGTCACGTAGTGATCTCGTCTCACTTTGATAACATCCTTTAATCCTTAATCCTTATTTTATCCAAAGTAGTTAGTGACACCTAGCATCGAGGTGCAGAACTATGCGTGGGTCGATGCGCAGGAGATGCCAATAGATGGCGCTCTGTGGTCTTTGGTCGTAAAAATAAATAAAACACGATAATATTATTCTTCTGGCCAATAATTTTTATTATTAAAAATTGTTCTTATTGTATATTTTTCGAGTCTTTTAATTATGGGATATCACTTAGTCTATGGTTGGAGATTTCAGAACGCGGCCGCACTCGCTCGGTCTGGGGCAACACTGATTTTTTCAGAAAGCAGATTTCCGGGTGACGCGACGTAATGAAGTCGTTACCGGATTTCTCAGATTCAGATTTTTCTTTTCCTCCATGGCTTTGCCTGGAGAATTTACAGAAATGTTGTGGTGTTAACCATCATAACAATTACCTATTTGGCCGCATCAATTATGGTAAGAAATAAATTCGTCGAGTCGCAAGCTGCGTTTGACAAAATGGCGTATGTGGTTATGCAAAATTCTAATCGATTTTTGCTTTGTTGCAGTTCCTATAATATACTTTCAAATGGAGTGTTCAACGGGTTTGGGGTTGGATTTTTCCTGAATGATTAATATAAAGGAAGTTGCATTTGGAGTGGAAGAGTGTTGTCCACGTGGATCATATCCATACCTTTTAGGTTAAACCTTATTTCTTTTGTTCCAGGGTTTTATTTTTAATTTTTTTGTGAATTTTGGTTTCTTCTCGTCAAATGATCAAGTTAACGCTTTACGTTTTATGATGGATACATTGATTCGGCATCATGTCAAATTCACATGCAGGATTTGGGTATAGAAGACCAGTTGGAAGTCCCGGAGTGGATCCGTGTACAGAGTGCTGACGACAAATTCCTGATTATCCATTCGCCATCTCCAAGTAAGCGATAATTTTTGTTCGTGGAACAGCGTTAGGGATGTGTTCTTAGTGAGTCCTGCCGTTTGAACTCTACTTTACTGCTGAGCTAAAACAATATTATGAACTTTCTTTAAATCCTTAAATTCCGTGCCTATGGCAAACTAATTTAAGTACTTATGCGAACTATCTATCTAGAGTCTAGACCATTCTAAATTTAACTATATTTAAGACTAGTTATTAACATTAGAGTAACTAAGTTTTAAGCGACCCCTTGATGCTATTCAAAGGTAATTTTGCCTAACAACTAGCTAATTTCATTTATACAACCTCCATATCATTTTAAGGGAGTCGATAACTAGTCTCCGTTCAGTACTAGGTAGATATTATTATTTTTTCTTCCGAATCTTTGTAAGGTGGGAAATTGTTTTTGAATCCGGGTTTGTTTCTATTCTGCCCAATCACACCCGCCTTACAGCGTCGAGCACGGCTGTGTTCTCAAGCGTTCCGTCCGCACAGACGAAACCGCGTTGCCGCAGATCAGGGGGGCAGCAGTCTAGCAACCTCCGCGCTAGGATGCTGTGCATATGCCTTAGCGGTACCAAAGCGATCGAGATCGGTCGGTAGTCGCCCGGGTTCGCAGGTGCCTCACTTTTTGGCACGAAGATCGTTCGACATTGTCGCAGTGGTTCCGGAATCTCGCCGGTGGTCAACCATGAGTTGAATATTTCCGCCTTAAGCGGTGCAGAGACATGTCGCCAGTCTTCCGCCCGGATACCATCCGGGCCTGGCGCTGTCTTCGGGTCGACGTGGGACGCAAGGGTCAGCATTACCGGCCTCCGCCTCGCGGACGTTGTACTCGTTCTGCGCCTCCTCCATCAACTTCCGGTAATTGCGGCGTTCCGCACGGAACTCAGCCCTCGCACGATCCTCACACTCACCCCCTACACGCCTTTAACTCTGCCACGCGCATCGAAGGCGGGCAACCTTCTTGCGCGCGGCTTCCAGTCGCTCATCCCACCATTCATAGCCGACGTCCTTGCGCCTGCGGACAGTTCCCAGGCACTCGTACGCGGAGCGCACGATTGCATCTGTGAAGTCCCTGGCGAGGTCAGACGCCGGCTTCTTCACATCCAAGTTCCCCATTCGCTCACTGATGGTGTCACGGAATCGGTCCCAGTCCACCCCGGTCCCCCGAAACCTCGGCGGCTCCCCTCCTTCGAACTCGACGCACGCCGCGGCCCTGGAAACACGGCCACTGACGACAGAGAAGGTGATGAGCCTGTGGTCACTGGAGCTGACTCCATCATGGACAGTCCAGTCCCGAACGGCAGCACTCCTTGTCCCCAGGGTAATATCTATGTTAGACTCTCCGTTTGGTCCCGAGAAGGTGCTGGGTTGTCCCTCCTGATTGTGGAGGACAAGGTCTCTCGCTATAATGAAGTCCTCCATGTGCTGCCGTCGGCGTTCCGCGTCAGCCCCGCGTCCGGTGTAGTGGCGAGGCTCGCTAAACCATAGCGGTGAGTGGACGTTTGAGTCAGCTCCAATGATGATCCTTTTACCGTTTAGGCGTCCGAGCACCCCTTCCAGCTGTAGGAGATGCGGCTCGATATCTTCAGAGTACTGGAAGTAGGAAGACACGACGTACAGGTCCTGCCCACTCCCAGTGCTCACCGCGGCCACTGCACAGTGCGTCGTTGATAGATGGTGCAGTGCCACCACCTGCAATTCCAGCCTTACGACGTAAATCGCCGCCTTAGGAGCCACCCCAAACTCCAGGATGACTGGCCCTCCCTGCTGCACCTGCGAGTAATGTTCTTGCATAAGAACGATGTCGAGGCGCAGCTCCGTGGCCAGCGATGGCAGCTCCTTGGTGGCCAACGCCGACCCGCCGAGGTTGATCTGTCCGATTTTAATTTCCTTATTGGCCATAGTTTGTATTGGATACTGACCGGGCTTCAGCGTGCTGGCGGGCGGGGCAGGCGGCATCAGCAGTCCGATGGTTCGCCGCGTCCGATTTGTTGAAGCGCCTGCAAGTGGCGCAGCACTCCGTGGCAGCCGAGCAGTACTCACGCCTATGCCCGGAGACGCCGCATCTCCCGCAGAACACATCTGTTGACCTGCAGTACTTTTCCGGGTGCCCGTACTGGTGGCACTTCCTGCAGCAGGTCACCGACAGGAAGTCCACCACCTCGATGACCTGCCAGTTTATATATACTTTCCCTTTGTTGAGGAGAGCTTCTCTTAGCTGTGGGGAGCACTCCAGAACCACCGTGGTGGTTCCTCTCCCCCTCTTCTTGAACGCCAGCTTACTTTGACTACGCAGGCGCTCCATAGTCCACTCCGAGTCGGTAAAGTTCTGCTCCTGGAGCGCCTGATATATATTCTCCATGTCGCCTTCGCCGTCTATATGTCGCAGGCTTACGAGTGGAGACCGCCTCTTTGGCTCCGTGACGCGGAGGGTTACTGGCGTCGCCTTCTTCAGTTTCTCTGCCGACGCTTCGCTGGTTGTTTGCAGCACCACGCCTGCATTCCCAACTTTCCGCAGCCTTCCCACCTGCACCTGCATCTCTTGCGGGTTTATATTTTTCTTCAGCTCGGCTTTCGTGTCTTCCGCCGATTTAAGAAAACGGCGTGCTCCGGTGCTGGGTAGAATGCAAGGACAGAACCCCGAGCTGCTGCGATAGGCACTGGTTCAGTCTTCTTCGATGTGCGCAACACCGTTGCATAATTAATTGCTGTTGAAGCACCGCCGGAGGAGGGAGCAGGATGGGGGGCCTCTAACTGGGAGACCGCCTTGACGCGCAGTACTTCCTGTTCCAGCTTTGCGACGCGAAGCTTCTCCTCACCGAGTTCAACCTCACGCTCACTGAGGCGCAGGGTTAGTGCCGCAACCACCGCCA
Source organism: Erebia epiphron (assembly GCA_963932025.1). Lineage (NCBI taxonomy): Eukaryota > Metazoa > Arthropoda > Insecta > Lepidoptera > Nymphalidae > Erebia > Erebia epiphron. The sequence goes on along the minus strand of OZ009949.1, from coordinate 2,258,142 downwards.
GTATGCTGCGACAGCCTGTTGAGATTACATTGGTCGGTCGCGTCCTTATTCAGCCGCGACGTATGCGCCGTCACGGTAGCCATAACTACTTCCAAGTCCCGGTGCACCCGGTCCATTAAGTCCGCCTTTGTTGCGCCAAAAAGGGAATCTTCACTATCTTGCGCACTTGGGCCGGCCTCCGGCGTCACAGGGCGACTGCTGGTCTGCGGGTTCCTCGTTAAGATCCCAGCCACTGGCGGCGGCTGCGCGCGGGGGGCAGCAGCTGGTACGGGTGCTGGCGGCGGCGCATTGACCGGCCGACACATCCTCACCACGTCCACCGGGCGTCGTTCCTCCGGAGAGGTCAAAGGCCGCTTCTGGCCGGTAGAGGGCGCCGCAGTCGGCGCCGTCGTAGGCGCCGTCACAGACGTAGTCGGGGGGGTGCTGACCGGACGGGGCTGCCGAGCGGGAACCGGTGGCGTCATCGCCATGTCTTCTTCCGCAAACTGCATTCTTTGCGGTGGACCCAATCCGGACGGCGGAGTTCGCGCCAGCGACGAGCGCGGGGCGAAGGGGGAGGAGGCAGGAGCCTCCTCTCCGCCCATAACGAGCTAATTAATTTAATAATAATAACAGGTACAGTCGCAATCGCAATCGCAATCACAGTGACAATATTGTTATAGTGACAATCGCAATTATACGTAATTGCAACTTGACAATCGCAATGATACGCAATTGTTTCGCTGTTTTTCACTACACTAGTAGTACACTATAAGAATAACACTATGAGCACAGAGAAAAACTTGAAAACTCCGGAAAAACCCACGAAAATAGATTTTCACTCAGGAAGCACGCGAGATACGTCTGTTCGCCACGAGGGACAGCGGGCATCTCGTTAATCCATTCATGCGCGTCACTAATTAGATGACGAGGCATTTGGCTATTTGGCCGCCTGCCATCGCCCCCTACTCAGTGGCGCGACCCGCTAGAGCGACCACATACTCTATCCAGTGAAATGGCAGTGCGGGATTGTACAGGTAGGGTGTTGGGGTGTGATCTAGATGGTTCAGTATGGACGTTCAGTTCGACAAGCTCTGTGAACAGAGCGAGGTGTGGTCCCGATCACGCTGGGCCCTGTAGAAACCCAGTTTTCCACAGGACTCCGGCTGCTCAGTACGGCAATGCCGCCGAAACGGCGGTCATCTGATTAAACCTTGTCCAATTTATGTGAGAGCCCCTCAAGACAAGGCCAGGTATGCGTTCGAAAACATGGTTGGGAAGCCCTAGGAGCTTCTTCATCTCCATTGAAGACGAATGGCTCCAAACAACTCGCCAAGAGATGGTACACGATGTACACTTAACCGCAGCTTGACTCTTGAGTTAGGCAATCCCAGTCTACCTGCAACCAACTCGACGAGCTCCTCATGCGTCCCGTATTTACTACGTTTCGCACGATGAGCTTCGTCGAGCGGTCGCTGGCCCGAGACTACCTGCACGTCCAGTATGACACCGCTCCCACCCTTTACCGCTATGATGTCGGGCTTCCTAACACCAAGTGGGGTCACGAACCGCGGCTCGTACTCTCCATCCCGCCACGGTCATCGCATCCAACAGGAACCGAGCGACGCAGTCGTGGCGCTCGATGCGGCCGCCGTGCGTTCTGAAACACTGCTGGATGGTGTGCGCCGTCGTCTCCCTGAGCGTGCAACCTGCACGACAGTTCAACTCCGACTCACGCCCATCACGACGCCCTCGCGACACCCGGACTCGGGAAGGGAGGGCGTTAATATGGCAGTGCACAAATTGCACGAAGTCCCGGCCACTGAACTCGCTGGCTCGAGGCCGTCCACAGAAGCATGCAGTCCTTCGCGCCAATACTGCCTCACAGTCGGGATTTCCGTGTTCGGTTCTGGTTTAGAGTATTTTTTCTGCTGCTTACGAGCCCAGCGCAGTTTTTTACGGATCCTTTCGGATCTGGCGGCAGCTCTGGCCGCACCCCAATGCGACGAGTCGAGCGTCCCGAATCTGCGGACTATCAGATCCGGGACGACCGCCCGTAGCGACGGGATCGCCAGGCCTTCGTCCTTAACTGATGCATGGAAGTATGCAACAGGCACGTCGTGCGGTAGCCGCAGCCATTTCCTCACCGCGCCCCTGATCTGGACGTCCAACATCCTCAGCCTGTCGTCAGATATGGTCCCTAGCACGAGACCGTGCATGAACCTCTGAACGAGATGACCCCTCACTATTTCGAGCCGTGCGCCGCCGTGGAAATGTTGTCGAGCGCGACTTTTACATAGTGCTCTACAGTCTTCGACCCGAACGCCTCAAAATCTACGCCTAGATAGCGCCATCTCTCCACGCATGACACCTGCCGAACCTTTCTCCTGCCAATCGAGAACGTTCTCAGTCAGGTAGTGGTGTTTCTTGCGGTGGCCGTCAGGCACCATCTACAAGACAGAGCTCTTACCCTGGTTGACCTTCAAGCCCATCATCTTTCCGTACTGCACCACACAGTCTATGGACATTCCGACCTTCGAGCCTGCAAGCAGGACTAGGTCATCGGCATAGGCCAGAGCGGAGATTTTCTCCGCTTCTAGCCCATAACCGACTCCAGACGGAAGGTTTGCGAGGATTAGATCCATCGCCATATTGAACAGTAGCGGTGATAACGGATCTCCTTGGCGGACACCCTTCCCCACTTTCACAGGATCGCTATGTTTGCCCTTGACGGCTAAGGTGGTAGACGCCGTTTCGTACAGACGAGCGATATACTCGCAGAACGCCTCAGGCAGTCCCCTTGATCTAAGTAGTGCAATCAGTGCCGCATGGGACACTGTATCCAAGAAGAGATGTCAAGGACCGGCACGTGACACTCTTTGAGCTTCTTCCTGCTATCCCCCAACACTGCGTCGAGCACGGCTGTGTTCTCAAGCGTTCCGTCCGCACAGACGAAACCGCGTTGCCGCAGATCAGGGGGGCAGCAGTCTAGCAACCTCCGTGCTAGAATGCTGTGCATATGCCTTAGCGGTACCGACGCGATCGAGATCGGTCGGTAGTCGCCCGGGTTCGCAGGTGCCTCACTTTTCGGCACGAAGATCGTTCGACATTGCCGCAGTAGTACCGGAATCTCACCGGTGGTCAACCATGAGTTGAATATTTCCGCCTTAAGCGGTGCAGAGACCTGTCGCCAGTCTTCCGCCCGGATACCATCCGGGCCTGGCGCTGTCTTCGGGTCGACGTGGGACGCTTTCACCTCCTGAACGGTTATCGGCGCCCACAGCCGAGAGAAGTCAGGCGTGCCCTCGCCTAGAGAGCTCAACTTGCGAAGAGCCTCTGGCGTAGGCCCCGGGGCGTCAGACACAGCTTCGAGGATCGGTCGCCAATAGGTTTTCATCTCCTCTAGGCTGTGCTTCGTTTCCCGGCAGTGCCCGTCAATCACCTCGGCTGCTGCTCTTCCCGGACACTTCCGGTATATCTCCTGCACCCGAGCGTACTCTATTCGTCTCCGCTTGCGGCTAGACAGTGAGTCTAGCGCGACTGGTGTTTCGTCAATTCCGTGTTTTCTATGCATTCGGAGGCGCCTCGCAGCTTTCGTCCTAAGCCCTCCGCGTTGCTTACGCGCGTCAGCCCCCTTCAAGAGGGCCTCGAGCGCTTGCGCGGCGTCTGCGCTTAGTTGGACTTCCACCGCGGATATCGGTTCATCAGCAGGTGTCGAGACTTCACCACTCTCCTGCATACAGACATGAGAAGACCCCTCCACTTCCGCAAGACTGCCCGAGGATGACACAGGTCTTTGGTCCCCGAAGACCGAGTCCCGGTTCAATCCCTCAACGAGGAAGGACTGAACCATCTCTCTATACTTAGAGGAACGGCGCTGCCCTTTGATGGCCTCCAAGCTCCGTTGGAGCTGTGGTAGCTGGGCAGCAAGACTTGCGTTCACTCCACTTGGCAATCTCGGAAGAAGTGAGTTGTGCCTCAGTCTTCGCAAGGAGGACCAGTTCCTCATCCCTCCACCGGCGCTTCACCTGATTGCAAGCTGCCTCCGCATTGCCCTCGACGGAATGGGCCTTCCTTTTATGGACGCCCAAACCCGTTTTCGTCTTAAATGCCCTCTCACACAAGGGACATAAATTCAGACGGCCGCCCAACACTCCCAGCACTTTTGCCGGTCGTGCCGGGCTGAGCCGCCGGAGAAACAGTGACCTTGCTCCCGGACTCCTGTGGGAGGTCCGGGTGGCCCAAATTTTCCTTTCTTTGTTCCGTTGCAAGATGTATTTACCCATAGTGGCGGGCCGCAAACCCTACCACAGGGTTTCGCCCATGGCTACTTGCGAAGGTCCCACCCGAAGGGAGCCATGAACTTGAGGGAAAAAACCCTTTCGGGAAAAACCCTCCAATCGGGACTGCTGCAGCGTCTCAGCTCCAGCCTCACCTGGATCGCACCCCCAAGATGGACGGGGGCACTGCACCCACTCCGTAGAGGACCCAGGGACAAGCCTGACTACGCCCTCCGCCATCGTCGCCGAACCAAAAGAGGCTGGCATCGACGGCGGAGATCATAGTGGAAAAGTGTGTGGGGATACAATGTGCTTACGAAGCACAGGATGACACTACGTATAGTCGCCTGCGCGACCGACGGGCAGTGCTAACATATCCGCCAAACGTGTAACACCAGCGTTCAAAGTTGTAATAAGTGAATAATATATATTGGATAGTGAAACGACTTTGATTTTAGCACTCATCCAGTCCTAGACGTTGTGGTCCCAGAAGTGGTGCCGCAACAATTGGTGACCCCGACGTGATCAGTGTACACAATTAAATTACAACCTTCTACCAAGTACCTAAAGTGAGCTATTGCCGAATATACGGCTAACAGCTCCCTATCATACGTACTATATTTCTTTTGCGCTTCCGATAATTTCTTAGAATAATAAGCAATAGGTTTCCATACATTACCTTCCTTTTGTTGAAGAACAGCACCTAGACATAAATCTGACGCGTCCGTCATAAGCGCTATAGGTTTGTCAGCTGCCGGATGCGACAAGATTGCAGCATGGCTTAGACTCTGCTTGCACTGCTCGAATTGAGCAATTGCGGCGTCCGTCCAAGAAATTTTCGATTTATCATTTTTCTTGGTATTTATCAACTAGCGATGCCCCTGGTATGTGAGGTCTATAAAAATTCAACATACCTAGAAATCTTCTGAGTTGGTCTCGTGTAGCTGGCCTCGGAAACTCGACGATGGCTTTGACCTTCTCGTCGAGTGGACGTATGCCTTCCGTCGACACTTCATGACCTAAAAACTCTAGTTTCGTTTGTTCGAAACAACACTTTGAAATATTAATAGTAATACCGAATTTTTCCAACCTATTAAATACTTCCTCCAGGTGTTTCCTATGCTCCTGGATATTATCACTAGCGATAATGATATCGTCAATATATACGAATAAATAATTTAAATCTGGAAAACCACTATGACACATAAAACGTTGAAAACTTGGTGCTGCGTTTCGCAACCCAAATGGCATGCGAGGAAATTCAAATAAACCGAAAGGTGTTATTACGGCTGTTTTTTCAATATCACTTTCGTTAACGGGTATACAATTGGCTACTTGGCAGCTGTAACTATAAAAATTCTTTCCAAAAAACCGACTTCCAAAGCCACTGTAAAGTAAAAAATAATTTTGATTTCTACACACTATGTTGAAGTCGGGCGAACCTGACGCGTCAACTATGCCTATCTTTGTTATACTCGCCCGACTTCAACATAGTGTGTAGAAATCAAAATTATTTTTTACTTTACAGTGGCTTTGGAAGTCGGTTTTTTGGAAATAATTTTTATTTTTAACTTTTTAGTGTACTCTAAATCCCTACGGCTTAGGAGTGCAGTACCATGCAGCATCAGAGTTGAGGAGTTGGAAATTGGGTTTAAGTATGAAGTCGTTGCTTGACACCTACAATATTAATTCACCATAAAAAAATCCTAAACCACTATGTTTAAGGAGTTCTGTACCCTGCAGCATCAGGGTTGAGGAGTTGGGACTTGGGTTTAAGTATGAAGTCGTTGCTTGACACCTACAATATTAATTCATCATAAAAAAATCTTAAATCGTTATTTTTAAGGAGTTCTGTACCCTACAGCATCAGGGTTGAGGAGTTGGGACTCAGAGTTGTATCGTATACACGTGACTTGATACCTACTATATGAAGTCACCATCAAAACTCCTAACTCCCTAGTTTTGAGACGTAGGTACACCTACAGCATCAGGATTGAAGATTTGGAGTCAGATTTTTTTATGGGACCACCTCGTGAGCTTCCTCTAACCAATGTAAAAAAAAAAATTCAAATCGGTTTAGAAACCAAGGAGATATGCACCGACATACATTAAAAAAAAAAAAAAGATACGCGCCGAATTGAGAACCTCCTCCTTTTTTGGAAGTCGGTTAAAAATATGAAATATGTTAGATTTGGTAGCTTGTAGATTAACAATAATTATACAATATGTGTTTTGCATTAAAATAAATTGTGAATATTTTATTATTGCAAAACAAATTTGAGTTTTTTTATCTGTGGATTACAAGAAGCGAAACGCGGGCGGTCATGATAGAGCGCTATGTGACGTCACATTTCAAAAAAAAAACGTCGTGTGTACTAATGTTTGCGTATTGTTGAAAAAATAAAAAACAATAAATTTCGATTTGTGATTGTGAGAGGAATGGAATGCTATACAGCTGATAGTGAAAATCTGTCTAAAGTCGATTCATTTGTGGTTGCAAATTTATTTGCGTGTAAACTTTTGCTCTGTCGAGTTTCGAGTTTTATATATGGATGGCTTAGTTCTAAAAGTCACTAAGTCCATTTTCCTTGTTTTGACATAATGTCATTTGAAGCGCTAAAATTGGTTTTTAAAAGGAGTGGTTCAATAAAAATAAAATTTAAAAAATTAGTTAGTTGTTTATTTGGTAACCTTTAAAGAGACGTTTAAAAAAAATATATTTCTCAATTATTATGCGCAGTATGACTTACTCAAAATTTAGGAGTTATCGCAAAATCGGTGGAGTTAGAGATTTCTTAACAAAATTCTTTGGAGTTAGTGACATATTTTCTTAACTAATCATTTATATAGAATCAAAAATAGCAAAACTGAATTCTAATACAAAATTAAATCTTAAATATTTAGTTTAGAAAGACAAACACACTACCTACTACATACTTTTAAATCTATTTATTCGTAAATTTCTGCTTCTGTGTCGTTATCTTCATTTTCCTGCTGTCTCTCTGAAGATGTAGCTGCTAACAGTATCTCATCATAAAATCGACGTTTTTCAACAGGGACATATTCAAGGAGTTTCTTAATATCCTGAACTTTTGCTGGTTTTAATGGTACCATCTCATGATAGCAGTCGCTGAGATCTGCCGTGATTTTACCACCCATGCCAACACGATACAATGTTATCTTTTTAAAGTTTTGTCCTGTCATGGAGTTACTAAACTCAGGGTGTCGAAATCTTTGAAATCTTACTTGTCTGCATACTGCTATTCCATTAATTGATGGTTTAATATGAGTTTCATACAGGCTTTTGTAATTTTTAACTTTTAATACTCGATCTTCAGGATTTTCCTCATCTCTAAGATTCTTTTCTAAGAATACAACTTCGAATTTCTTTGTGTTGCGTGAGTTTTCTATCATATCTATGTAATAGCCAGGTGTATACACTTTATCAGTTCTAATGCGCTTTCTCTCTATTAATGCAAAATCTCGATCGATTGGCATCATGCTATGTCCAGGAATCGGATACAAAATTGTTACTTTTTGAAAGATATTGTGGGCACATAATTGATCCAGGAAAGCGAACAGATAACGATTTTTGTTTTGGCTAAAACAGTTATCGCAAAACAGGTGCAGGTGGGTATGCTCTGGAAGTTTGTTGTGCTCGATATAGTCTGCCAAAGCTGTTATGACTTCATTTGGTCCTTTTTGTCCATAGTTTTCAGTATATAAATACATGGAAGCCGTGTTGTTAGAGAGATTGTGAATACCGAAATTGTGTAACCACAGCTGACGTGAATAATATTCTATAGAGACATTGGTAACAGGTAATGGCAGATTCTTCTGGTAATCAAAGCAAAGCGATAGTTTATTGTTTTGCTTCTCAGTTTCAGTTTTTGTGATTGCTTTCAAAAACGCTTCAGCCTTTCGCAAATGAAGTTCTTTTTCTATTTTCAAAGAATTAACGGTTTGGAGGACTTTGTTTACTGTCGCAAAATCAATCTGAACTTTAATCTTTTCGCAGGTCGCACAAATGTCTTTTCTAGGGTGTCCGAAAGCAATATTAAAATCTTTATTAAAAATCTCATTGAACTTACTGTACTTTATGTTTGTTTCAGGGTTATCATGTATGAATTTTCTGTGTAGTTCAGCAACAGACAAATTTGAATCAATGTATTTTTTATGTCTACTAGATTCTCTGGAGTAGTGTGATTCTCTTGATGGTATACTTTCAATAAATTCGTGAACTTTCTGTATAACATCTTGGCTATAAGTAGAATGACTGTGCATTCCTCTCAAGTCGGTAATGTCTTTATCTTTTTGTTGCACTTTGCGCTGAAGCCTTTCTCTTTTAATGCCATGTATGGCCAGAAAAGCTTGCTGGCATAACAGTACAGTTCTGTTTTTCAGGCTAACATGGTACTTAAAAACCTTTCGCGGTCTTGCCTTTGACGGAGACTTTGTCGGACGAAATCTAGCTGGATTAATTTCTTGAAGGCAACCTTGCAGATATATGTTTTGATTGGTATGAGAAGATAAACTAATAAATTTGTTGAAAATACTGTTAGCCTCTTTTTCTGATAGTTTTTCTTTACACTTGCATCGACATTTTGGTATTTCGCGCTGAACATGGTTCTTGACGTTTTTATTTTTGGCTAAATTTTTCTTCCAGTTTTGTGGCTTACGTGTTCTTTTTTTCCCACGCTTTTTCACTACTTCTTCAACTTCACCATTTTCTTCTACCTCATGAAACTCACCAGTTATCTCATTTAAAATATTTCTCGTTTTAATATTTTCAACAGCTCGACATTCATTTCCACTATTTACTAAATCATTAATTTCTATTTCCTCTACACTATCATCAAAGTCGTTGTCTGATTCAATATTTCCCGTTTTTTCATTTAACTTGATTCGTTTTTCGTTTATGTTTCTGACGGTAATTAAATATGTATCAGTATCTCTTTCACTATTATTTTCCGTAATACCACTGCCAATCTGTGAACTAATAAAATATATAACATAATATACCGAAATGTGGGTAGGTTTAAAATTATTGTACATACCAATCCAACGGGCTGTTTTCCACATGAATGTTGTCGGAGGTTGAACCTTTGTTTGTGGTTTCATTTTCCGGAGTCCATTCACTGCCAGACGAATCATAATCATCGTAAGTCGCATCCAATAGCCCACTCTCTTCCATAAGCCTAAAGTACAAAAAAGTACCTTTTTGTTAAAATAATTATACAATCAAAACATTACACAAATTTAAATAAAAACGACAGACACACTTCATTTTCAGAAGAACTTACTTACCGTTTTAGTTTATCATCGTTCATTTTGCAAATCACATTACGTTTTTCACAAGATTATTAAATTTTAAACAATAAAATAGTTTTTAGAGTTAACTTCTCCAAAAACTTGGTAGAATTTCAAACAGTGGAAAAAAAACGACTTCTGGGGTGTCCAGAATACATAGATTAAAAACACATGGACTTAGTGATTTTAAACTAAAAAATCAATGGATTTAGGTATTTGTTGTTTAAATTTGGATTAGGATTGGATTTAGTTACTTACTGATCTTATTCGACAGGATTTAGGGATGTTTTGAATTGGCAAAAACCTACTTAGGGTCATTTTATTGAAAATAGAATTAAGTCAGTCTATAGAGAAAAAAACAGAGATTTTTTTGACCTGGCAATCTCAATATCGATAAAAATGGACTTAGTGACTTTTAGAACTAAGCCATTCATATGTCATGTTTTATGAAGAAAATGTTAGGTTAGGTTCAATAAATTTTTGCTAGATCAGAGTTTTTAGTTGATTTCTTTATAACACTAACATCAAAGTGGTCTTCACAAAGTAATATCGCAGATTTATCCGAATTGAATTGAATTTAATTGAATAAGACTACGTATGGATTGTACGTATGACGTTTATATTTTCTGCATTTTTATTTTATTTCATATTTAGTTGTAAGTCTTTTTATAATTGGAATTTTATTGTACTGGGTTAAAAACCTTTAAATAAAGATTATTATTATTATTATTATTTATTTTTATTTCATTTAACCATCCATATTGTTTACATTTTTAAATATTTACACAAAACAAAAATGAAAAAACATTTAAAAATATAAAAAATAGCGTTCCACCGGTCTCGGGAACAGGGTCCAAGAAACCGGCGGTCAGGGCCCCAGAGAGAGGAACCTCCTGACGATGCGAGCCGTGTCCAGGAGTACCGCCTTCTGGATCTGGCCCTTGACCCAGCTACCCAATGAGAGCCTGGAAAGATGTTGGTCGGGGCTCTTGGCTATAAGACCATTAGTAGTCACGACTATCGGTACAATGATTGCTGAGTCCACATTCCACATGGCGACAACCTCGTGAGCCAAGTCTAGATACTTGGTTAGTTTCTCTTTCTCAGCTTTCACTAGGTTCTCGTCATGCGGGAGAGTAATATCAACAATCATTGCACGGCGTTCTGATCGGTCTATCACCACTATGTCAGGCTTATTGGCTACAATAGTCCTGTCTGTAATGATAGACCGATCCCAGTATAGTGTGATATGACCATTTTCGAGAACTGAGTCGGGCACATACCTGTAGTACGGTACCTCCGATTCCACAAGATTGTATTTCAAGGCCAGTTGTTGTTGGATAATCCTGGCCACTTGGTTATGTCTGTGCAAGTATTCGCCGTTAGCCAGATGAGAACAACCAGAGACAATGTGACGGATAGTTTCTCCAGGACGGCGACACGCCCGACATATGTCTACCGTTCTATCCTTCATTATGTATTTTCTGTAATTGTTCGTCATCATGACCTCGTCCATAATTGCACATACAAACCCTTCGGTTTCCCCAAAGAGGTCACCGAAGCGCAGCCAGGCCACGGACGCTTCAAAGTCCACATCAGGTCCGTGGAGGGCCCGATAAAAGCGTTCGTGAAGTTCCTTACCTTGCCATACAACCCTGCGGTCATTGGTACTGAGCACTACAGGTATGCGCCAGTTCTCGTTAGCCAAGGAGAGCGGCGTCAGACCCCTGTCCACCGTGACCACATCGCGGTGAATCTCCGCCTCGGTGTGGAGAAAGTACTCCCTGAGATTGCACACCTCGCGGTTGTGGAGGTTTTTGGCATTCAAAAGGCCTCTGAGCTGGGGGGCTGAGTGACGGGTCAAGAGGTGGTGATTGTGCGTTCCGTGCTCTGGATCTTGTCAGCATATTACATTATTTCGTCGAATTTCGTTTGCATTTCATCAATTAACCAGGCATCTAGTGACAACGTGTGTCAGTTATATTTCGGATTCTTCCATTTCGGATAATTTTGATATTCTTCATGGTTTGTTCTTGTAAATAGTTTCTATTGTAGTAAAAATAGAAATTCTGTTGAAATCGGGTATACTGATATTTATTTCGGTAAAAATGTAACGGAGAAAAAATATGACGTATGCTGACATTCAGGGTTGCCAGGTTATTATTATTATTATTGGTATATATCATACTCTCACGCCCGCATACAAAATAAATACATATATGACCAAAGGAATTACAATGAACTTACGTAAATAAATAGATATGAATAGGGGAAACTTCTAATTTGGCGGACGGGTTTTTTCGGTTTCTGATTTATAATACTTGAAAAAGTGGATCAGTGGAGGTTTTTGGTGTTTAAGTAAGTAGTTAATTATTAGTTTCTAGACATTTATATTTTTATTTTAGTTAGTAAATAGTGTACATATTTTTGATTTGGTAAGTTTCCTTTAATTATTATGGGGGTTGATCCCCCGGATGACCCTGGACCTGCAGGAGGTTCAGGGCCATACCCTGGTCCCCCTGTAGGATATAATATTGTTATCGATGATTCTTCTATGGACACGGAGGATGGTCTTATTAATCTCTCGGACAGAAAACGCGCTAAACCCCACAAAAGATGCCGCCATTGCAAGACTAAGAGAAATCGGACTAAAGAAGGAAAATTACATCAAATATGTCAATGTGATGACTCTGATGAAAAATTGACCCCTATTGTTGTTGATAATGCTCAAGATGAAAAAAATGTTCCACCTGTTAATACTGGTGCCTCCTCTACACAACCCATTAGTTCGACAGGTCCCTCACTACCGCAAATAGCTAGAAAATATGTTAGCACTGATTCTGGACCTTTCACTGTTCACATCCAAAGAATAACCACAGCGCCTAATGATCCGGTTACTTTGCATCCAATACAGTTCGGCAAAGATTTGAAAAAGTTTAACATTAGTAATATTGTAAATGGCAGTCTCAAACGTATAGGCAGAAATAGAGTTTCGATGGATTTTAGCAATTATCAGGATGCCAATTTGTTTACAGAGAACCCACAAATAGCTAGTCTTTCATACAAAGTTTTTATTCCCAGTTTCACTGTTACACGAGTAGGTATAGTGAAAGGTGTGCCCCAAGACTGGTCTGATGAAGAAATTCAGGAAAACATCACTGTTCCTATGGGATGTGGTCAAATCATTAAGGTGAGGCGAATTAAAAGAAAAAATGTAACTGATGGTACAGCTTTATTTTCTAACACTAACATGGTTGTATTGACGTTTGATGGTCAAATATTACCAAAAAGGGTGTACATGTGCTATACAGCTCTTTCTGTTGAATTATACATTTTTCCTACCATACAGTGCTATAATTGCCTCAAATTTGGGCACACAAAGTTACAATGCAGATCAAAGCCACGTTGCTTTAAATGTGGGGATGAACACCCCTCAGACACTTGTACCGTTGTTTCTGAAAACGCTCATTGTTTTCACTGCACTGGTCGCCACTTTGCCACTAGTAAGTTATGTCCAGAATTCGTTGGACAGCAAAAAATTAAAATTTCAATGGCCCAGAGCTGCATATCATATGCAGAGGCAGCTAAAATCCACCCCCCATCTTCAAAACCTTATGCCGATGTAACAGCTTCCTCTCCTTCCCAATCTGGAAATAAAAATCATCCTACCTCAAACTCAAGTTCATATGTATCTCCTACACTAAACAGTTCTCATAGAAAAACTGTGTTTGTTCAACGTCGTGTTCCTCCTAAACAAACCGGAGGGTATGACCGCACTATGCATGAATCGATTAACAATGAATATAATAATTATAACTCCCAAATGCCTGATGGTTATGTATTGAAACATAGCTCAAATACAATCCCTCAAAAATCTATTGCAGAATTAATTTTAGAACTTATTAAATTACTTTCTAATTCTAGTAATTCATTTTCTAGTAATAACTCTTCACCGTCCAACGCCGCCAACTCATTATTGACAGCTTTAAACCAAATCTTTAATTATGGACCACAAAATCCTACAGTGGAACTGCAGGAGTGCCATAAGTAAAAAAACTGATATTATTTACTTACTAAATAAATATAAGCCTATGGCTATGTGTCTCTCTGAGACATGGCTGAAACCAGAGTTTCTTTTCAGGATATCTGGTTTCGTTACTGTGAGAAATGATAGACTGGATGGGTATGGTGGAGTGGCCATACTCATTAACAAAGCTTTCTCCTATAAGATTTTTTCACTCCCCTCTCTCAGTGATGGCATTAATGCCATTGCTGTGATTGTAAATAAAATTTGTATTATTTCTGTGTATATACCTCATCCTTCTTCTTCCTTATACAATGAGTTTAGTCAATTACTTACTACCCTGCCTAGCCCATTTTTAGTACTTGGGGATTTCAACTGTCAAAATCAATCATGGGGCAGTTCTAGCACTAATTATTATGGTGAATTGATGACAGATATTTTAGACTCTCAAAACATATGTATATTAAACAATGGCACTCCAACTCGACGCACTGGTCCTGGTGAAAGCCTTAGTGCTCCTGATTTGTCTCTCTGCTCTCCGAGTTTGGCATCTTTGATATCTTGGAGTGTACTTGACCATTCTTATGGCAGTGATCATATACCAGTTGTTCTTACTTTACCTATATCTTGCCCTCCTTCTAACCTACAACACAGTTCTAAATTAAAGCATAAACTGCCAGATGACTGGAGTACATTCAAACATTATGTTGAACAAAAACTATCTAGCCTTCCTATTGTTAATGGTGGTAATGAAACAATATGTGCAGAAGAGTTTACTAAAATTTTAATTGATGCTGCAAATGCTTTATTTCCATTAAGAAGTAATAGACAGGGTAAAATTCCGTTTCCTCCTTGGTGGGATCATGAGTGCACTATAGCCATCAAGCAACGGAAGGAGGCTGAGAAAAAATATTGTTCCATGATGACTGCAGAGAATTTCGAAATTTATACCCAAATAGCCCGTTCTACTCGCAAGCTCCTCAAAAAAAAGAAATTTGAGGGTTGGAGACGTTTTTGTGAGTCCTTAAATCCAGATATTTGCCCATCGGTAGTTTGGAAAAATATAAGAAGATTTAAATCAGCTTTCTATTCGTCTTCATCAGGTACATTCTCTATTGAACTAGCCGACCAATTTATGGATAAGTTGGCTCCTGCATCTGCTCCCGACTTTAATAATACCCAATGTTGTATTCCTTACTCGGTAGCTTGTAGTTATACAGACCTTAATGCTCCCTTTTCTTTTTCTGAACTAAAAGGCGTGTTGTCTTATGTAAAAGATTCATCTCCAGGCGAAGATGGCATTACATACTCTTTCTTGATAAACTGCAGTGACGCTTCTTTGAACTACTATTTGAATATTATTAATGCCATTATGTTGTCTGGTAATATTCCTTCTTCTTGGAAAACCCAAGCCATAATCCCTATACCAAAACCAAACAAACCAGCCTCCGATGTTTCTTCTTTTCGTCCAATAGCCCTATCCTCAGTCCTTGCCAAAATAGCTGAGCATCTTGTTAAAAACAGGTTAGAATTTTTCATTGAAAATAGTAACATTTTGACAGCCAATCAGCTGGGATTCAGAAAAGGCCGTAGCACCATAGACAATATTAGTATTTTTGTTTCGGATATTCGTTTAGCTTTCTCGACTAATAAGTCAGTTCTTGCGGCCTTTCTTGATATCAGCTCTGCGTATGATAATGTGCTGGTCTCAGTAATGCATAAAAAATTGCATGACCTTCATGTACCTCAATTATTAATTACATTTATCATTAATATGCTTTCTGAAAGATGTATTATATTAGACCTAAACAGTGGTACTCAACTATCAAGGCTCGTATGGAGAGGCCTGCCCCAGGGGTCGGTCCTTAGTCCATTATTGTACAATGTATATACCTATGATTTAGAGACCTCCTTGAACTCAGATGTAAATGTCTTGCAATATGCTGATGACCTTCTTATATACATCTCGGACATTTCTATAGAAAAAGCTAGTAGCTGCTTAACCACTACTCTTAATAAGCTAAATGATTGGTTAGATGTCAATGGACTGGAATTGTCTGTTAGTAAAAGCACCGTGGTTCTATTTTCTAGACGGAGAATTATACCTGATTTCAGCGTACTTTATAAGGATAATTCTATTCCTGTAAAGTCTGAAGCAAAATTCTTGGGAGTTATTTTAGATTCCAAACTTACTGGAGTACCTCACTGTGACTATATTGTAACTAAATGTGAAAGAAACTTAAACATGATCAGGTGTCTTACCGGTGTTTGGTGGGGTGCCCATCCTTCGACCCTGCGTCTTATTTATAACGCCCTCATTCGTAGCTTACTAGATTATGCCACTTTTATTCTAGAACCCTGTAATGCTGCTGCTCTTAACAAATTAGATGGTGTGCAGGCCAAAGCTTTAAGGATCATCCTTGGAGCCATGAAATCTAGTCCCATTAATGCTATGCAAATAGAGTGTGTTGAACCACCTCTAAGTTTAAGACGTCAATTTCTATCTGATAGGTATTTATTTAAAGCCATGCAATTTTCTCATCATCCTTTACGTGATAAACTTCAACTCCTTTTGACATTCATAGATACTTGTTCATACTGGTCTCGTAAATCTCCTCCCTGCCTTATTAAAAGCTATCGAATATTTTGCTCTATACAAGCGCCGATGTATAATACATTTTGTTATCCTATTTTTAATAGTAAATTTAAAGCATTAATAATCTCTCCGAATGTTAGGATCAATCCAGATATTCCAAGAAACCAATTGGAAGCTCCTCAATATGTGAACATATTGAAAGAAAATGAATTTACGGATTTTCATTACATATATAGCGATGCTTCTAAGCATGCACCAGATGGCACAGTCGGAGTGGGAGTTTTCCATTTTCAGTATAATATAGTCCAAAAAATAAAACTACCGCCTGAATCATCTGTATTTACTGGAGAATGTCTTGGTCTGTTTAAATCAGTTGAATATATACTTCTTGCCAAACTTAAGAAATCTATTATATTTACGGACTCTATGAGTGCTCTGCAAGCTTTATCTAGGTTTCCATTCAAATCTGCTCAGATTAACCATGTTGTTATTAAAATTAGAAACCTCCTAGTTACGTGTGAAGAAAGAGGCTGTACAGTGGTGTTTTCCTGGGTACCAGGTCACTCTGGCATTTCGGGAAACGAACGTGCTGATCAGCTTGCTAACGAGGCTATTTTATGCGGAGATATGGCATATGCAGACTATTGTAACTCTGCCTATGATTTGTGTACATTACCAAAACATTCCCTTCAAGAATCTTGGAGAGTGGCTTGGGCGACCTCTAGCCAGTCAATAGGTAGAACATATGCTAGGATTCAAAACTTTATTCCGTCAAAGCCATGGTTCTCACGTTTGAGGTTGGGCAGGAGGGTGACGTGTATCTTGACGCGTATGCGTTTGGGTCACGTTTGTTCACCTGTTCAACTGGCGAAATTTGGAATTGTGGATAGTGATTTGTGTGAATGCGGTGCGGTGGGTGACTTGAACCATATATTTTTAACATGCCCAGTATATAACAGGGATGCATTTTACCAGGGTCTTATTCAGTGTCATATACCATTTCCGACTTCTGTTGACATCCTCTTGTCCTCTGATGAACCTTGTGTATATAAACTTTTTTCCGCATTTATCTTACTTAATGATATTAAACTGTAAATATATGTTGTTAGTACATAAGTATATTAAGTCTATTCCATTTTATATTATTTTGTACCCTTTTCTGATCCTTCCCAAAATTCCGTTTTTTTTTAAATTTTGATTTTACTATTTTAAAATAAGTTTCTCCGTTTTATTAAAAAAAAAAAAAAAAAAACTTGACTATGGCTCAAACGCTCGACGCGCGGAGCCAATAAACAAAAGAAGAAGTAGATATGAATAAACTTACATACACAAATACACAAATAAAAAGTTGTAGCGGGCGGAGGATTACACCCCGGCAGGGGAGACCAGACGGCCGGGGGTCAGGGCGACAGGTTGAGAAACCGGCGGACTATCCTAGCCGAGTATAGCAACACCGCTTTTTGCATCCTGGCTGCGAGCGAACTGCCACGGAACCCCAGCCGCCTCAGATGGTGAGCGAGGCTGACTGGAATTAACCCATTCGCAGATATAACGATTGGGATGGTTTCAGTGGACTCCACATGCCACATGGCGGAAACCTCGTGAGCCAGATCGAGATATTTTCGTTTTTTCTCCGTCTCAGCTCTCACAAGGTTTATTATTATCGGTATAAATTTAGCTCTCACGCCCGCATACAAAATAAATACATATATGGCCAAAAGAGTTATAATAAACTTACGTAAATAAAAAAAAAACCGGCCAAGTGCGAGTTGGACTCGCGCACCGAGGGTTCCGTACAAACCTGTAGTAAGTTTTAAATTAAATGTTTTTTTTAAATATTTGAGTTGATTGAATGAAAGGTAAATTGCGATTTACGATTAATGACGTATTAAAAAAAAACTACTTACTTGATCTCGTTCAAACCAATTTTCGGTGGTAGTTTGCATGGTACTGTACAACATATATTTTTTTTAGTTTTATATCATTCTCTTATTTTAGAAGTTACGGGGGGGGGGACACACATTTTACCACTTTGGAAGTGTCTCTCGCGCAAACTATTCAGTTTAGAAAAAAATGATATTACAAACCTCAATATCATTTTTGAAGACCTATCCATAGATACCCACCCCACACCTATGGGTTAGATGAAAAAAAAATTTTTGAGTTTCAGTTCTAAGTTAATGTGGTTTTCATATTGTGATATATAAATGAAACACGTCCGGCGGCTGTAGTGTCCATAGACAAGAAGACATATTTATTTATTCTTTTAAAGTCATAGACTATACAAATCATAGGCCAAGGTTTATGAGCGATAAAGCTAAAGACACATTATTTACTATGTAACATCTCCCTTACAAAAGAAAATTTTATTTCTATGGTACATAAATTATTTTAAAATTATTACATTATTACATTATTACATTACTTTATTTTCCCTCTGAACAGAATCGATAATCAAGTCGTTACTAAACTCATACAACACTAAATCTTTGTTTATCACTCTGACACTGACATTTACAATGACATTATTCATATTTGACTTTGACAACTCTGAAATATTGTTTTACAATTCAAAAACTACAAGTAATAAAATTAAAAATTTTAAAAAAACCCACGACGAACTGCAGAGCTCCATTATACCTTTGACCTTTATAACTTTGAAACAGCAATTAGAACGTAGCAAACGTATATATTACATAATATCTAAAACACAAAACTGCATCTTTGACAGCTCAGTAGTTTTTTTGACCAGTGTGGTGGACTATGGCCAAACCCTTTTCAAATGGACAAATCAAAAGAGTCCAAACGCGACGGGTATACGATGAGAATTTAAGGAGTTCCCATGATCGCCTCCTGACTCCATCATGATACCCTGGGCAGCATCTAGGTACAAGCTAAATATATCTAAAACAAAAAGCCCGCATCTAAATCAGCACAGTAGTTTTTGAGAAAAATGGTAACATATTGAAAAAATAAAATCATAGACTACAGCTCAGCTTTGTTGTCTATGGTCCTAAAATATATCTAAGAACCTTCTCACAAGCTATACACATCTAATGAAAAAAACCGCATTTCAATCGGCCCAGTACTTTTTGTAAAAAATGGTAACATATCGAAATTTTAAAATCATAGAGACAGCTCAGCTTGGTTGTCTATATGGTCCTAAAATATATCTAAGAACCTTCTCTCAAGCTATATATATCTAACTAGTATTTCGCCCTGTGCGCGAGCTGCTAAAGCAGCTCACGGGTTGTGGTTAGACTTACAAGTAGTACAGATTTTACTGTACTAAGCTGAATTCATTTATTATGGTGATAACAAAATAAATAAAAATGGCGCTGATTTTTTAAAACTTTGGTAACAGTTTCCTGTTTCGTAACCCCAGGGAGTCCTCAATATCGATTTTGAACGAAATTGGTCAATTAACAAAGAATTTCAAAATGACGCTGATTTTCTAAAATTTTGGTAACAGTTTCCTGTTTTGTGACCCCAGGGAGCCCTAAATATCGATTTTGAACGAAATCGGTCAATTAACACAGAATTTCAAAATGGCGCTGATTTTTTAAAATTTTGGTACCAGTTTCCTGTTTTGTGACCCCAGGGAGCCCTAAATATCGATTTTGAACGAAATCGGTCAATTAACAAAGAATTTCAAAATGGCGCTGATTTTTTTAAAATTTTGGTACCAGTTTCCTTTTTTGTAATCCCACGAAGCCCTAAATATCGATTTTGAACAAAATCGGTTAATTAACAAAGAATTTCAAAATGGCGCTGTTTTTTTAAAGTTTGGTAACAGTTTCCTGTTTTGTAACCCCAGGGAGTCCTAAATATCGATTTTGAACGAAATCGATCAATTAACAAAGAATTTCAAAATGGCGCTGATTTTTTTAAATTTTGGTACCAGTTTCCTGTTTTGTGACCCCAGGGAGCCCTAAATATAGATTTTGAACGAAATCGGTCAATTAACAAAGAATTTCAAAATGGCGCTGATTTTCTAAAATTTTGGTAACAGTTTCCTGTTTTGTGACCCCAGGGAGCCCTAAATATCGATTTTGAACGAAATCGGTCAATTAACACTGAATTTCAAAATGGCGCTGATTTTTTAAAATTTTGGTACCAGTTTCCTGTTTTGTGACCCCAGGGAGCCCTAAATATCGATTTTGAACGAAATCGGTCAATTAACAAAGAATTTCAAAATGACGCTGATTTTTTTAAAATTTTGGTACCAGTTTCCTGTTTTGTAATCCCACGAAGCCCTAAATATCGATTTTGAACAAAATCGGTTAATTAACAAAGAATTTCAAAATGGCGCTGTTTTTTTAAAGTTTGGTAACAGTTTCCTGTTTTGTAACCCCAGGGAGTCCTAAATATCGATTTTGAACGAAATCGATCAATTAAAAAAGAATTTCAAAATGGCGCTGATTTTTTTAAATTTTGGTACCAGCTTCCTGTTTTGTGACCCCAGGGAGCCCTAAATATAGATTTTGAACGAAATCGATCAATTAACCAAGAATTTCAAAATGGCGCTGATTTTTTAAAATATTGGTACCAGTTTCCTGTTTTGTAATCGCACGAAGTCCTAAATGCAATAAACCGCATCTCAATCGGCCCAGTACTTTTTGTGAAAAATGGTAACAGTGGTTGAAAAATTAAGATCATAGACTACAGCTCAGCTTTGTTGTCTATGGTCCTAAAATATATCTAAGAACCTTCTCACAAGCTATACACATCTAATGCAAAAAACCGCATCTCAATCGGCCCAGTAGTTTTTGTGAAAAATGGTAACATGTTGAAATATTAAAATCATAGACTACAGCTCAGCTTGGTTGTCTATGGTCCTAAAATATATCTAAAAACCTTCTCACAAGCTATACGTATCTAATGCAAAAAACCGCATCTCAATCGGCCCAGTACTTTTTGAGAAAAATGGTGACAAAAAAGTGCACAAACAAACAAACAAACAAACAAACAAACAAACAAACAAACACACAACCTCTTAGGGCAAACACATATACCGTCTCCGCTTCGTCGAGGGTAAAAATAAAAACGTTTAGCCTAAATATACATTTTATAAATTTATACGCCAGTAAAAGAAGTAAATAACTAAATTTTATACACTAAAGTTTAAACATTATTACATATTATATCTATCCGGTTGACGTACTATTCGACCGGATCTGGAGTACTTTACTGGAGTTGAAATTTTGGAAGACAAAGCTGGTTTAATAGGACTGGGAATGCTGGGACTTGGTTCATCAGGACAAGGAATATCAGAATTAAGTGCAGACTCGGATAACTTTGGTGGTCTTTGTTCAAATTGTTGATGTTTTGGTGAAAGAATGTGTTCTCTATTTCTACGAAATTGACCTTCTGGACTTGATACAATGTAAGAACGTGGCTCAGGACAACTTTTAGTTATAATGCCGGGTGTCCAAACATTATGTGGCTGTTTTTTAAAGTAAACTTTATCACCCTGTTTTAATGATGGAAGTGACTTTGTATGTTTATTGTAATAAATTGAAGATTTATGTTTTTGTGTGTCTATGTGTTGTTTTATTTTCCTATAATCAATACTTTTAGGTTTTAAGTTAACATCTGAGATAGGCATTTTAGTTCTAAGTCTTCGTGACATACATAATTGAGCCGGTGAGTACTGACAATCTTTAGGAGTATTCCTATATTGTAGTAAAGCCAGAAAAGGATCTTTATTATCAGAAAAGCATTTCTTAAGGATATTTTTTATTGTACCAATTGACCTTTCTACCATTCCATTTGAACGACTAAGATAGGGACTTGATGTTATGTGTTCAACGTGCCAATCTTTTAAAAAATCTTTGAATTCTTTTGAACTATACGGAGGACCATTATCTGAAATGGCAAAACAAGGGATACCATGCCTGGCCCATATAGATTTTAAATGCATAATGACTTGACTAGCTGTTGTTGAGTTCAACAATGCTATTTCAGGATACTTTGAAAAGTAATCGACAACTATTAAATATTTTTTATTATTTATTTCAAATAAATCTATTCCTACTTTATTCCATGCCAGGAGTTTGTAATCATGTGGAATTAATGGTTCCTTACTGTTATTTCTGCGAAATGTGAGACAAGTGTGACACTGACTAACATACTTTTCAATATCTTTATTAATATTATGCCAATAGACAATACCTTTGGCAGACCTAATACAACTGTTTATACCTTGGTGACCTTCATGTAATAAGGTAAGTACATAGTTACGCATATTACTTGGCAATATTATACTTGAATCTTTAAATACTATGTTGTCTATAACATATATTTGATATCTTAAATCAAAGTATGGTTTGACTAGGAATGGAACACATCTTTTGTGCTCAGGCCAACCTTCCTGACAGTATTTTATTATTTGAGATAGGACTTCATCTTTGACTGAATTTTCTTTAATTTCTTTAAGTTTTTCTTGACTGACTGACAATGTACTAGATACTGAGTTTATGTGTAAGTCTAACTCTTGATCTACTTCATTTAAAGTTTGTTCGGACAACGCAGCTCTTGACAAAGTGTCTGCTATGTACAGGTATTTACCTGGTTTGTATGTGACTTTAAGATCATAAGGTTGAAGTCGTAACATGATTCTTTGTAACCTAGGTGGTATATCATGAAGAGGTTTGTTCATTAATGAGACAATTGGCTTATGATCTGTTTCAACAAGTGTTCGACGTCCATATATGTATTGGTGAAACTTAGTACAACCAAACAATAAGGACAACAGCTCCTTTTCGATCTGAGAATATGATTTTTGACAAGCTGTTAATGATGCACTTGCATAAGCAATAGGTTGACTATTATGAGAAATGACTGCACCCATGGCATCTTTTGACGAGTCAACTGACAGGGTTATGTCTTTATTTGGGTCATAATAAGTTAAGACAGGAGTTTTTGTTATAATATCTTTTAGATTATTGAATTCTGTGCTGTGTTCATGTGACCACGACCATGTAGTATTTTTTGACAATAATGACCTAAGGTATGACGTTTTTTGGGACAAGTTTTGAATGAACGGACCTAAATAATTGATCATTCCTAAAAATCTTTGTAGATCATTGACATTTTTAGGTATCTGCATATCACATATGGCCTTGACTTTACTTTCATCGACTTTAACACCATCTTTATTGAAAATATGACCTAAGTAACGAACTTCTTGTTTAAAAATTACTGACTTTTCTTTATTAAATTTTATGTTTAACTCCCTAGCTCTTTTTTAAAACATTTTCTAGACGTCTGTCATGTGTTTCTTTGTCGGGGGCATAAATTAAAATATCATCTATCATTATTTTGACTCCGTCTAAGTCTTTAAATCTTTTGATCATCTCACTATGAAATATTTCACTAGCAGCATTGATTCCAAATGGTAATCTAAGATAGCGGTATCTTCCTTGAGGAGTATTGAATGTACAGAGCTTTGAGGATGCTTCATCTAAACGAATCATCCAAAAACCTTTGTTCGCATCTAGTGTACTGAAATACTTGGCACCTGACAATGTAGATCTAATTTCATCTATGGTAGGCAAAGGGTAGTGAGGTCTCATAAGAGCCTTATTTAGTTTTCTAGGATCTATACATAATCTAAATCTTCCATTTTTATTTGTGGTAAGTACTAATGAGTTAACCCATTCGGTAGGTTCTTCTACCTTTTTTATGATATTATTTTTTTCTAATATTTCTAATTCCTTTTTTAGGTTTTCTACGAGACGGAATGGAACTTTTCTACAAGGATCAATTGACGGGATAGCATCAGGTTTTAGGACTAAATGAGCTTCAAAATCTTTTAAGCAACCTATACCTTCAAATAAGTCAGCATATTTTGAAAAAATATCTGTTTGCTCTAGATTTGACTGAAATTTAACATTATGGATTCTTTTAATTAATTTTAACTTTTGACATGTCTCATGACCAATAATATTTTTACATAACAAGTCGACAATATGAAAGGATACATTATAAGACTGATTATTACAAATAATAGGCAAATTACACAGACCTACGGTTGGTATGATTTCACCACTGAATGTACTTAACTTATAGTTACTTTTTTGTAGAATGTTTGATGATATATTTAATTTACTAAAATCATTTAGTGACAATATGTTCGTTTCAGCGCCCGTGTCTAAAGTAAAGGTAATAGGGACTTTATTGACCAATAAATCTATTTGGAATGCACTTTTTTCACTTGAAATGGCATCACATGACAAAATTAATAAAGGCTTGTCTTCTTCACACTGAGAGACTGTGTTTAACTGTTTCTTATTATGGCATACCTTAGCGAAATGGTTTGGCTTCTTGCAGAGCTTGCAGATGACTCCAATGGCTGGACAGCGGTATCGATGTACCTGCCCACATCGATGACAGTTTTTGGGACTGACAGATGGACTGACGTGACGTTGTTTGACTGGACTGCTTCTTGACCTTGCCGGACTGACTTGACGAGAACTCCTTCTAAAATTATTAAAATTATTGTTAGACTGTTTGTGACTGTTGACTTTTCCTACAAATGAGGTTGACTGTGACGACGTTGACTGTTCCCCTTGGAGAACTTTGGCTTGCTTCTTTGACATTTCTAGCTTTTTAGCTAGATCTAATGAATCTTGAAATGTTTTTGGGTCATTTGTTAGAAGTTTCTCTCTAATGTAATTATAGTTGTTGTTCAAATTCCACGAGAATACATCTTTAAGAATATTGTCGCGAAGTTCCTCAAATCCACACTGGAGACTTATATTCTTTATATCCGTGGCGTAAGATGCTATGTCCTCATCTTGTGCTTGTTTTCGGTTGAAGAGTTTATGCCGTTCCATTGTGACGTTTACTTTAGGTAGAAAATGTTCTTCAAATTTTTTAAGTAAATCTTCGAACTTTATTTCGTCAATATCCACGTTGAATGAATAAAATATTTCCAATGCGTCGCTTCCAATGCACGCTAGCAAGATGGCGACCTTACGTGCCTCTGACTCATTTTCGAAATTATTGGCTCGCATGAAAATCTTCAAATTTGTTGCAAACTTTTTCCACTCGATTTGCATATTCAAACAGTTGATGTTTAGCTTTTCGACATTGTTAATGAGAGACGATGCTTGAGCTTGGGCGTCCGCCATGTTGTCGGATGACGATGTGGTTTTCAATTTCGAGGTAGGATTGGATTTGGACATTTCCCTTTTCACGACTTTGTTTTTCTTGGTTTTACACTTTTGTTAATTTGTTATTGTTAAGTTTTTACTAACTTCTGACACCATAATGTGGTTTTCATATTGTGATATATAAATGAAACACGTCCGGCGGCTGTAGTGTCCATAGACAAGAAGACATATTTATTTATTCTTTTAAAGTCATAGACTATACAAATCATAGGCCAAGGTTTATGAGCGATAAAGCTAAAGACACATTATTTACTATGTAACATAAGTATGGGGAACCCCAAAATTTATTGTTTTTTTTCTATTTTTGTAAGAAAATCTTAATGCGGTTTACAGAATACATCTACTTACCAAGTTTCAACAGTATAGCTCTTATAGTTTCGGAAAAAAGTGGCTGTGACATACGGACGGACAGACAGACAGACAGACATGACGAATCTATAAGGGTTCCGTTTTTGCCAAATTTGGCTACGGAACCCTAATAAATGAATAAACTTACATACACAAATACACAAATAAATAGTTGCAGCGGGCGGAGGATTACACCCCGGCAGGGGAGACCAGACGGCCGGGGGTCAAGGAGACAGGTTGAGAAACCGGCGGACTATCCTAGCCGAGTCTAGCAACACCGCTTTCTGCATCCTGGCTGCGAGCGAACTGCCACGGAACCCCAGTCGCCTCAGATGGTGAGCAAGGCTGACTGGGACTAACCCATTCGCAGATATTACGATTGGGATGGTTTCAGTGGACTCCACATGCCACATGGCGGAAACCTCGTGAGCCAGATCTAGATACTTCCGTTTTTTCTCCGTCTCAGCTCTCACAAGGTTCTCGTCATGTGGAATGGTGATGTCCACCAAAAACACCCGCGACTGTGCCCGGTCCAACAGCACGATGTCAGGCTTATTCGCTAGAATAGTCCTGTCCGTGATGATGGAGCGGTCCCAATAGAGCCGGACTCCGTCACGCTCGAGTACAGGCACCGGTGTGTACCTGTAGTACGGCAACCTCTCATCCAGGAGACCGTACTTCAGAGCAAGCTCCTGGTGAAGGATCTTGGCCGCTTGGTTGTGTCTGTGCAGATACTCAGTATTAGCAAGCGCCGAACATCCCGAGAGCACATGTCTGAGTGACTCACCGGGATGGCGACAGGCTCGACAGATGTCGGGAGTGCCATCCTTCAGAATGTACTTTCGGTAGTTCCGCGTCTTAACCACCTGATCCTGTATCGCACAGACAAAACCCTCGGTTTCCCCAAAGAGGTCACCAAAGCGCAGCCATTGCACGGACGCTTTTTTATCGACGTGTGGCTCATTAAGAGCTTTAAAAAAGCGTCCGTGCAACTCCTTCTCCTTCCATACGGTCTCTCGGTCAGAGGTGCTAAGTACCACCGGCGCCTGCCACTCGATTTTGGCTAAGGATAGGGGGGTGAGTCCTTTATCACATTCTATGACCTCTCTATGCATGGGTGACTCCCTCTTCGTCTCGAAGTATGTTCTGAGATTGGCTATCTCCCGGTTATGCATGGTCTTGACGCTTAATACGCCTCGACCACCACATTTCCGGGGGATATACAATCTCATCACAGACGATTTCGGGTGATGCATGCGATAGAGAGTCATAGTCGTGCGGACTTTTCTATCCAGGGCGTCAAGTTCGGTCTGAGTCCATCTGAGTACGCCAAAGGTGTACATGAGAACGGGCATGACCCAGCCGTTATAGGCTCGAACCTTATTGGCGCCTGACAAAAAGCTTTTACAGATTTTTGTCAGACGGCCAAAGAAGGCCTCGCAAACAGACTGTTTCATGTCCGCCTCATTCACTCCTATCAATTGCGACATACCCAGATACCGGTATGATTCAGCTTCGGAGAGGGTCCTAATGCTCGATGGCTCGAGATTAACCTCAGCCGAATGAGTAACCTGCCCCCTCACCACATGCAAGACCGCACACTTGTCCATCCCAAGCTCCATCTTGATAGAATTGCTGAACTCAGTGGTGACATTCAGCAATTCTTGCAGGCGGGTAGCATTGGGTGCCAGCAGTTTGAGGTCATCCATGTAGAAAAGGTGAGGCACTCTTGTCCCTCCCCTCCGAAACTGAAAACCCGTCCCTGAACTCTCTGAACTTATTATTATTATTATTATTATTGTTATATATCATACTCTCACGCCCGCATACAAAATAAATACATATATGACCAAAAGAATTATAATGAACTTACGTAAATAGATAGATATGAATAAACTTACATACACAAATACACAAATAAAAAGTTGTAGCGGGCGGAGGATTACACCCCGGCAGGGGAGACCAGACGGCCGGGGGTCAGGGCGACAGGTTGAGAAACCGGCGGACTATCCTAGCCGAGTCTAGCAACACCGCTTTTTGCATCCTGGCTGCGAGCGAACTGCCACGGAACCCCAGCCGCCTCAGATGGTGAGCGAGGCTGACTGGGATTAACCCATTCGCAGATATAACGATTGGGATGGTTTCAGTGGACTCCACATGCCACATGGCGGAAACCTCGTGAGCCAGATCGAGATACTTTCGTTTTTTCTCCGTCTCAGCTCTCACAAGGTTCTCGTCATATGGAATGGTGATGTCCACCAAAAACACCCGTGACTGTGCCCGGTCCAACAGCACGATGTCAGGCTTATTCGCTAGAATAGTCCTGTCCGTGATGATGGACCGGTCCCAATAGAGCCGGACTCCGTCACGCTCGAGTACAGGCACCGGTGTGTACTTGTAGTACGGCAGCCTCTCATCCAGGAGACCGTACTGCAGAGCAAGCTCCTGGTGAAGGATTTTGGCCGCTTGGTTGTGCCTGTGCAGATACTCAGTGTTAGCAAGCGCCGAACATCCCGAAAGCACATGTCTGAGTGATTCACCAGGATGGCGACAAGCTCGACATATGTCATGAGTGCCATCTTTCAGAATGTACTTTCGGTAGTTCCGCGTCTTAACTACCTGATCCTGTATCGCACAGACGAAACCCTCGGTTTCCCCAAAGAGGTCACCGAAGCGCAGCCATTGCACGGACGCTTTCTTATCGACATGCGGCTCATTAAGAGCTTTAAAAAAGCGTCCGTGCAACTCCTTCTCCTTCCACACGGTCTCCCGGTCAGAGGTGCTAAGTACCACCGGCGCCTGCCACTCGATTTTGGCTAAGGATAGGGGAGTGAGTCCTTTATCACACTCTATGACCTCTCTATGCATGGGTGACTCCCTCTTCGTCTCGAAGTATGTTCTGAGATTGGCTATCTCCCGGTTATGCATGGTCTTGACGCTTAATACGCCTCGACCACCACACTTCCGGGGGATATACAATCTCATCACAGACGATTTCGGGTGATGCATTTATTATTATTATTATTATTATTAACACCATAAGTTTTGATCTCAGTTCCGTTCGCGGCAAACAACTTATAGTCAGAACACTTAGTAAAACATTTGTTGGACACTGGAACCACTGATACATTTGCGCCGGTATCTACTAGAAACTTAAGCCTAGAACTCACGTCCGTGACACAATGACGGTAATTCTTCAATGGGTCACAACCTCCCGTCACTGATTGGACCGCATTTAGTTTCCCGGTTCCGTATTATCTTTCCAGTTGCATGGTTTTACACATCGGTTTGCATTTTTCCGGAAACGATAATGGAAATAGCACAACCAATTTGAATCCGACTTCCTCTTGCTGGTGCTCGAGCTGCGCGGCTTTGAAAATGCTCTCGATGGAGTTCTCGGGCGACGTTGAAATTTTCCGGTTTTTAGGGTTCCGTAGCCAAATTTGGCAAAAACGGAACCCTTATAGATTCGTCATGTCTGTCTGTCTGTCTGTCTGTCTGTCTGTCCGTCCGTATGTCACAGCCACTTTTTTCCGAAACTATAAGAACTATACTGTTGAAACTTGGTAAGTAGATGTATTCTGTGAACCGCATTGAGATTTTCTTACAAAAATAGAAAAAAAAAACAATATATTTTGGGGGTCCCCATACTTAGAACTGAAACTCAAAAATTTTTTTTTCATCTAACCCACACGTGTGGGGTATCTATGGATAGGTCTTCAAAAATGAGATTGTGGTTTGTAATATCATTTTTCTCTAAACTGAATAGTTTGCGCGAGAGACACTTCCAAAGTGGTAAAATGTGTGTCCCCCCCCTGTAACTTCTAAAATAAGTGAATGAAAAAAAAATATATGATGTACATTACCATGCAAACTTCCGCCGAAAATTGGTTTGAACGAGATCTAGTAAGTAGTTTTTTTTTAATACGTCATATAATAAAAATATTTTTAATAATTTAAAACTTACTACAGGTTTATACGGAACCCTTGGTGCGCGAGTCCGACTCGTACTTGGCCGCTTTTTTCTTTGGAAATTTTCCAGCCTGCTCATCCGATCACTTAATTTGCTAATTTCTGCAATAACACGTTAAATAAAACGATAAATTATTTATTATTATACATTTTATTTTTACATTTTTTTATATACATTTATTTTACCTCATAACTAACATATACCTAGTATGGGGCGTGGATGCGCGGCCCGCTGAAGCGGACCGCGTAGTAGACCGTGTGGCCCACTGTCTACTTACTTGCTCTCCTTCTATCCTAGCGTTTACTGCCTACGTGTTCTGAAGTAAACTGCTATGCTAGCGAGCACAGTGGAAGCGCCAGCGTGGCAAGCGTCCGACAGACGTAAAAAAAATTCTCATTAGAAAACATAAACACACACACAGAGACCCCCTAAGAATCTAAAAGGGCCTTTAAATGTAAAAAACGTAACGTACTAACGTAAGTTACTAACGTAAAGTACTAACGCAAGTTACTAACGTAAGGTACTAACGTAAGTTACTAACGTAAGATACTTGCGTAAGTACCTTACGTAAGTATCTTACGTTAGTACCTTACATTAGTACCTTACTAACTTAAGGTACTTACGCAAGGTACTTACGTAATGTGCTTACGTAAGTTACTAACGTAAGATACCAACGTATTTTACTGACGTAAGTTACTAACGTAAGTTACTGACGTAAGTTACTAACGTAAGTTACGTAAGTTATTAACGTAAGGTACTTACGTAAGATACTTACGTAAGGTACTTACGCAAGGTACTTACGTAATGAGCTTAAGTAAGGTACTTACGTGAGGTACTTACGTAAGTACCTTACGTAAGTCCTAACGCAAGGTACTTACCTAAGATACTTACGTAAGGTACTTACGCAAGGTGCTTACGTAAGGTACTTACCTAAGTACCTTAAATCACGTAACGGGATATTTATCAGCTGCTTTTAATCGCCTATAATCCCCACAATACCTTATCTGGCCGTTCTTTTTAGGAACTATATGCAAAGGACTTGCCCAAGCGCTCTTACTGGGCCTGCAAATTCCCATGTCGCACATTACCTTAAATTCCGCCTTAGCTTTACTATACTTATCCGGAGGTAGGGGTCGCGCCCGGCAGTGAACCGGTGGACCATCTGTTTCTATAAAATGACATACACTATGTTTAGGAACCTCCTTAAACGATACTGGTTTTGTAAGTTCCGGATACTTTGATAACAAGTCGTAATGAGGATGATTACAATCAACAGTTTTAATAGAACTTTCCTCAAACTCTGAAATACATGCTAAAACATTAAGATTTGTTACCTGATCCATTAACTTACGTGCCTTAATATCAACTAAAAGTCCATAGTAACTTAAAAAGTCTGCACCTAAAATGGGCTGTCTTACGTCTGCAATGATAAAGTTCCATCGGTAAGGTTGACGTAAATCTAAAACTATACACTTAACATTATGTAAACAGAAGTACATCGGTCCACGCGTGCTTCCTGGATTTGAGTCGTGCGTTCGACCTCGTAAATTATAATTTACTGTGGGAGAAATTGCACGCCTCTAACGTCCCTTCAAAAACGGTGAATCTGTTGAGATATTGGTATGGAAACCAGACTAATTGTGTAAGATGAGGCGACGCGACTTCTAGCGAATACAAGCTAGAATGCGGTGTTCGTCAAGGAGGTTTGACCTCTCCTGATCTCTTCAGCCTCTACGTAGATGGCCTGATTGCAGAGCTGAGAAGCACTAAGGTCGGTTGTCATTTAGGGTCTACCTGCATGAACAATTTTAAATACGCAGATGATATGGTCCTTCTCAGCCCTTCAATCAGGGGCCTTCGTAAACTGGTTGCCATCTGCGAGCGATAAGCTACAGAGCATGGCTTAAAATATAACGTAAAAAAGACAGTTACGATGGTGTTCCGTTCAGGCAGAGGTCCGGAGAGGATCCCGGGGGTTTTTCTTGATGGAAATCTTCTAGAGAGGGTTGAACGATTTAGATACCTTGGCCATATACTTACTGAGGGTCTCGTTGACGATGAAGACATAGAGAGGGAACGTCGTGCTCTGTCTGTGAGATGCAACATGCTCGCACGCAGATTTGCAAAGTGCAGTGACGAAGTAAAGCTGACATTGTTTAGAGCATATTGCTTATGCTTCTATACGTGTCATCTTTGGGTCAAGTTTACCAGGCGTGCTTTCAACAACATTAGGGTACAATACAATAACGCATATCGTATCCTGATGAAGTTGCCACGGTACTGCAGCGCGTCGGGCATGTTTGCTAAAGCAAGAGTACCGGATTTCTTTGCGATCATTAGATCACGAATAGCTTCTTTTTGGAGTCGTTTGCGTGCTTCCGACAACGAGATCCTCAGTACGTTGGCAGAGGATCTGAGTTGTTCCATCTTCAAACACTGGCTGTCAGTGCACCAGGATGCGAATAAAAAATAGACCAATAGAATGCATCGTCATGTTTTCATTTTAACTATGTGTAAGACTACGTATGGATTGTACGTATGACGTTTATACACTCGCCGGCATATTTAGCACAACATAAAAAAACCGGCCAAGTGCGAGTCGGACTCGCGCACCGAGGGTTCCGTACAAACATGTAGTAAGTTTTAAATTATTAAAAAAATACGAAAAAAACACGTTTATTGTATGGGGACCCCCATTAATATATATATTTTTTTAATTTTTAGTATTTGTTGTTATAGCGGCAACGGAAATACATCATTTGTAAAAATTTCAGCTTTCTAGCTATCACGGTCTATGAGAATTGAGATACAGCCTGGAGACAGACAGACAGACAGACAGACAGACAGCGGAGTCTTAGTAATAGGGTCCCGTTTTTACCCTTTGGGTACGGAACCCTAAAAAGGTTTGATATCAGTATCATTTAAGGTTGCTGACTGGTTTATACGTTGTTGCAGCGGTTCGTGCTTCGGTTCACAGAATGGGCGTAGGGAATCTTGAAGAAAAGACTTCTTGATTTGTATGACTTTATGAAATATTAAATATTGTACAATGAAATGAGCGGAGCGAAAAGTTGAAAGTGATTTTGCTAAGTTAGTAACAGAGACAAGTAACATATAGGATATAGACGGGCAACTCCATAGACACAATTTGAACAAAATAACGGACAGTTGTGGGAGTGACCTTAAACGTAAAATAACATCTATATAATTCATTCATAAAAAAACTACGTCTCCCACTCTAGCCTGTTACGTCTTACGATGGGTTTCATTCATGACCAAACCTACTCGCTCTAACTTGATATACCTACTTATATTTCGATGACGCAATTAGCGGAACCGGAAGTAGTTAGGGATGGGCAACCTATGTGAAAAACCGGTAGTAGTGTTGTGATTTGGACGTATCGGTTTTTGATTTATTTAGCACGTACCGATTTTTCTAATTACCGGTTTTCTACTACTTTAGGCTATTATTGATGTTTTTTTAAAACAAAATTAAAATAAATTTCAGAGCACTATATTTATTTATTATAAACAAAAATCTTACATCGAAATCATATAAAAAAACCTATATAATAATAATAATTATATATTATTTAACTTTGTGTTTGATCCAGCAACACCCACAACACATTTAAAAAATATAAATGAAAGTTCGGATAATATGGTAACTGTTTCAAAAATTTGTTTCAATATAAATTACCACTCGCATAACTAGAGCAATGTTTCAAACGAGTCAAATGAAAACAATATACCTATGGAGCAGAGGAATACTGTGGTCCAAATACTTATTTATTGATAGATTTGTATTGATCGATGTCTCACTCAATTGTATTCCGTAAACGAAATTTGATCTTACGTCATACTGATGGATCACAGTATTATTCACTGAACCGTCTAGGCTCCGCCTAAAGGTGTGTCCAAGCATTGTCGTATTCGTATTTATATTTTATAGTCCTCAAGTCCTTAATAGCGCACGGCTGAATTGTGTCCTGCTAACGCTGCGTGTTGCTGCCGCGCACTTGCCACTTGCCGCTCTTGTTTGGACACACCTTAAGGGTCGACTATTTTTCACTGCTACGCCTTTATTGACTTTACTAATGTTGATCAATTGACACAGTTACCTACTACTCCCTAAGACTATTAACACAAGTACTAGTTAGGTTGTTATTAATTTCTGATAGAATTGCGACGATAGCCAAGTTTTAGGCAAGTTGATAATGGTTTGACAGTGAATATAATCTACGCTGGGCTTCGCTAGACCTGCGCCGGCTACAATTTTTATAAATGACACATATACTATAATTTTTATATATATTCATCTGCTTTTCCAAATTCTTCGATACTTCCATACTGAACAAACTGCACAGGAATACAGCACACCTGTAAAACATTGAAATAGTAATTTTTTCGTCATAAAATATAAAATATAAAATATACTTATATTATAAATGCGAAAGTTTGGATGGATGTATGGATGGATGGATGTATGGATGTTTGTTACTCAATCACGCGCCAACGGCTGAACGGATCTGGCTGAAATTTGGCACAGAGATAGTTTATAGTCTGGACTCTGGAATAGCACATAGCACACTACTTTTTATCCCGGAAAATTAAGGAGTTCCCGCGGTAACCAAAAAACCTCAATCCACACGAACGTAGTCGCGGGCATCAGCTAGTATAAAATATTATACTGCCACTGTACACAATGTGAGATATGAATCTATATGTATATGAAATCATAGGTTCATGAAATCACTAGATAATGCCTGCAACTGCATGGATTTATGGATTCCTGCAGCAATCTCTGTCATTTTTTGGGACGAAAAGTTGTCTTTTTAGGTCCCTGGGATGCTATCAACATATCTGTATTCAAAAAGGCCAAGGAAACAAAAATCATTGAGTTTTCCAAGAATAAGTTCTCAGTTTAGCCCTGAGTGGGTACGTGGCTGGCTCACCGTACCGTCATGCCTCAGAGGGCATTAGTGCTGCACCTGATTTCTTGCAGATGGGAGTAAGGGATAATAGACTTAATGGCGCGCGCGCGCGCGCACACACACACACACACATACATGTGCACTATAGTATTATTATCTTTTGCATCGTTAGCTAGTTTGAAATGGTTAAACTTTAGCAACTCTAATTTTATATTGTACAGAAAATAATGTTAATATTATTATACTTACAATACACTAGTACGAAACTACACTGCAATGACATTAACATCATGAGCCCATTTCCTTGATGACTTCATAAACGTGGGTGAGCCAGTTTTTAGCCATGTATTCTGAAAATTTTTAATTTGTTAGTTTAGTAAAAGAGTATAATAAAAGTCTACCCTACCTCAATTTGTAGAATGTATCCAGAATCAATGTTTAATAAATCTGACATCCTGATAACCACTACATCTGCTTGTTAGAGCACAAATTGAATCTCACTTCCTAACTCCTAACTCCGGGCTAGTACTGAGAATTTCTAGTCAGAAAAACCCAATACTTAATTATGGCCTGACCCGGGACTCGAACCCGGGACTTCGTCGGCCATAGTCGAACATGCTAACCACAAGACCAACTAGGCAGTCATAGTTAGTAAAATACAATATAATATAGTACAGATGGCAACCCTATGAGTACATTTATTAAGCATAACACTTGCCTTCATCCCACTATAGGAATTTGGTTAGTATCTTGGTCCAGTAGCTCTTTTATCTCGCATCTTACATATTATTTCTCTCTCAGCATGTGTGTTGTGGCATTCATGAAGTAGGTTCTTCTGAAAATAATTGTTTCAAATGTTGTAGTTTAATGTTTTCAAAAGCATGTCTTAAACTGTCATTTGGGGTAGTGGGTACTGTTTTACATTATTTTCTTCAATGGATGGATGAATCAAATTCACAAGGATCACCAGATGATGCCAATGACTCGTGAATTTCGACTTTCTTAAAATCAAAGAATTTCTTTCAGGGGAACTCTTAAATTTTCCGAGATAAAGTGTAACCTATGTTAGTACTCCAGATCATCAACTATCCCCATGTAAAATCACGTCAATTCGTTGCTTTAATGCAGCTTGATAGAAACAAGAATACAATTGAGACAAACCAACCAACAAAAAATACCTACCTACCTACTTTCACATTTTTAATTTAGTATGTAATTTACAAGTGTTCATTACAGTTGCTCAAATGAGGATACCATAATATTATCTTTGATAATTTACTTTTTTTATGGGAAAAACAGTCACACTAACCTCACTAGTCACTTCCAAGTACTGGTGGGCGTTGCGACGACGAACTGTTTTTAAAAACCGTTCTCTGTCCTGCGACGGCGAAACCGTTTTTACGTCCTGGGTAAAACAGTTTTCGTTGCACAAACCAGTCTTCGAATAACTTGGTGCGATTTTATATTTTACATCTAAGAGAATAAAGTCGAGAATGAATTGATTCAACGACACACGTCGTTGCAAATGCAGTCGTCCTCGTTCCACGTTCGTTTTCAAAACAGTTCTTACAATCAAAAGTGAACTTTATGCCCATGACATACAGTCGAGAATGAATTGATTCAACGACACATGTCGTCGCGAACGTAATCATCCTCGTTCCACGTTCGTTCTCAAACCAGTTCTTGCAATCAAAAGTAAACTTTGTGCCCAGGACATACAGTCGAGAATGAATTTATTCAACGACAAATGTCGTCGCGAACGTAGTCGTCCTCGTTCCACGTTCGTTCTTACAATCAAAAGTGAACTTTATGCCCATGAAGTACAGTCGATAATGTATTACCATTTTGAAGACTCGTCGTTGCAACTGGTTTGAAGCTGGTTTTTATGCCGTCTTCAAACCAGTTGCAACGACAACCGTTTTCTGCAACCGTTTTCGTCGCCAGGAAAACAGTTGCGTTTCGTCCGTCAAAAATACGACAACGACCCACCACTACTTCCAAGAAGTCTTTGAAGACTTTACACTTTAGACTACGCCTAATCGCTTACCAGTTAAAAAACAAGATAACTTAAGATAAGTAACACAAATCACCGCAATTCATAGTACAAAATATAACTTTCATAAAACAATTTTACATTAAAATTTTAATATATCTATAAGGTTAAGGTTTTCATTGTCATTCTCGGCTTGCGTCGGTTTTTCAGCGAAAATGGCGCCGACCAATAAAAGTTAAGTGAAAACCCCGCGAAATTTAAAAATATTTTGAGTGCGTAATTAGAGCG
Organism: Erebia epiphron; assembly: GCA_963932025.1. NCBI lineage: Eukaryota > Metazoa > Arthropoda > Insecta > Lepidoptera > Nymphalidae > Erebia > Erebia epiphron. The sequence continues at coordinate 2,221,238 of OZ009949.1, read as the reverse complement.
AGAGGGCGAAGGGGGATACAATGCCAGATGAAAGAGATGGTCAACCCGATAACTCTTGGTACCTTGCACTTCGGGACTCGGAAGGGCCTGGTTAGTAATGTGTAAGTAATGACGATTGAAGTGTCAAAGTGACGTTACAATTTATCTTGTCTCTGTTACAATTATATTTTTCTAATGTTGATGCCCGGACGGGCGGCTCCGGGTTCTTATTGGTATATTGCCAGTGGCGCCATCATGCTGACGGCCTTGGAACATTATGTTGCAATAGTGGACAGAGACGATTAAATGCCCTCCTTATGGTTCCTGAAGTGGTGCGGATATCTGCACCCGGGTAGACTGCTGCAACTCGACCCAGCAGCCATCGATTGGGAGGTAGTCGGTCCTCCTTGATGAGAACCATGTCCCCGAGCTGTGGTTGTCCTCCGTCTGTGCGCCATTTGTGCCAATTTCTGGAGTTCTGAAATATATTCCTTGTAATATCGACTCCAGAAATGAGCTTTCAGAGCTTGAATTCTCTTATAACGAGGAAGTGTGTGAATCTCGCTGTCTTGTACATTGGGGCTCGGTAACATAGTGAGAGTGCGTCCAATTAGGAAATGGGTAGGTGTGAGTGGAATAAGATCTGAAGGATCTGAGGATAATGGAGTTAGAGGTCGTGAATTGAGAATAGCTTCTATTTCTATCAAAACTGTGTTCATTTCCTCGTAATCGAGGTGGGTCATTGCTAGAACCCTCTTTAAATGGAATTTTACTGATGCTTCAGCTAGGCCGTTAAAATGTGGACTATAAACTGGACAAAATTTGAATTCTTTTATGGTTTTTATTTGCAGCGGATGGAGCGAAATAAGAACGATTGAGCGGAATATTGCGTATTTTATTTTAATTTACCACACAGTACAATTATGGACGTTGTCGCCTTGACCGGCTTAACGAGAGGTGTTGTCATACAAAAAAAAACAAATTACAAATATAAATGTTGCCACTGTATATAACATTATTCAATACACCCCCTCAACATTATATTTTAATTTCTAAGCAACCATTAAACCTTTTTAAAACCTTTACCTATTTTGTACGACACCCCCTTAAGATAAATTCTGAGATGCTTCCCCTTAACTAACTTTGTAATGCATCCCCTTAATAACATTAACATAACCTCTAAACAAATATGCAGAGCCCTAAATTATACTCTTCAGTACTAACCAAACTTAGGGGCACTAAACATCCTTTACATACACAAGATACCTTAAATACTAAATCAACACTATCCTATGCATGTACACACTTTAACAAACTTATGACAATATCATATCCCTAAGTTTAACAAAAAGTATTTTTCCTAAGGGTTTGGTAAACAAATCAGCTATATTGTTATTACTACAAACAATTAATGTAATTTTAACTAAACCTGTTGATAGATTTTCTACAATGTACTGATACTTGATGTCTATGTGCTTCAATCTTTTATTACTGTTATTATTCTGTGCTATATTAATCACACTTTGATTGTCTTCGAATATTTCAAAACAATATTTCAAACATTATCATATCCAAAATCTCTAAGTCATTTTTTTAAATAAGAACCTTCCATAATACTCATACTCAAAGCTACATATTCTGCTTCACAAGATGACAGTGTTACACAAGACTGTTTCTTACTGTACCAAGAAACTGGACAATTAAAAATATAAAATATTTGACCTGAGGTTGACTTCCGGTCTGCAACATCACCGGCCCAGTCTGCATCACTGTAACCTTGCAGTTTACATACATTTTTGCTTTCATTATTATATTTGTATGTTAAAGATAAATCTATAGTACCCTTTATGTATCTTAATATCCTCTTCAAACATTTGAACAAAGCTACACTAGCACAATGCACATATCTACTAAGAAATCCTACTGCTACAGATAAGTCAGGTCTAGTACAAGTAGCATACAAAAGACTACCTACTAAACTTCTACAGGCTTTTTCTATTTCGACATAACATCTCTCTGTAACAATTCAAAATTAAAGTTTTGTTCTATTGGAGTACATACAGTTTTACAATTTGACATTTGATATAAATCCAACAACTTTAGTAAATATCCTTTCTGATTAATTACAGTTACACAATTTTCAAGATCTTGTTTTATATTTATTCCCAAATAATTGCTAGAGATCTTTCATTTTAAAGTTTATACATATTGAATTTTTGAAGTTGTTTACTTGGTTTTTATTCCTACCAAAATACAACAAGTCATCCACAAATAATAACACATAAATGTAATAATTTCCAATATGTTTGAAATATAAACATGGGTCATTCTTTGATCTCAAGAAATTTTCATTTAACATAAAACTATTAAACTTTGTATTCCAATATTTAGGTGATTTTTTAAGACCATAGATTGACTTACTTAATTTGCATACCTTATTTCATGGTAACCTCATAAAAACTGTCTCATTGATGTCTCCATAAAGAAATGCGCCAGTAACGTCCATTTGGTACACAAGTTGTCTTTTCTGGATAGCTACCGCCATCATGGCTTTGAAGGTAGTTAACTTGGCAACAGGTGAGTATGTCTGGTCATCACAGTTCTTCTGCTGGAATCCTCGGGCTACTAAGCGAGCTTTATACAAAGCTTTTCCTTCTGCCTCCTTGACTTTGAATACCCACTTGCTACTTGTTATGTTTTCTCCATCAGGAACTTCTGTCACCTCCTCCCATGTATTATTCTCCTCCAGTGTCTTCAACTCCTTGTTTATGGCTTCTTCCCACTTACCTTTATCTGGTCTTTTCATAGCTTCTTCGTAGGAAGTAGGTTCATCACAGCAGTAACTCACGAACGTGTTTTCTTCTTCTTGTACATAGTCCTTAAACCAGCTTGGCTGTTTTCTCATCCTTCTAGGTCTTTCTGTTACCTCTTCTGACTGTCCTGAAGTTTCTGGAGTTTCCTGTGAATTTCCTTGTTCTTCTTCTACCTCTTCCTCTATATCTTCTTCTAATATTGACTGCTCATGAAAAGAATGCATGGAGTCCTGTTCATTTTCTATTGTTTCTAGGTTCTCTGTGTCTTCATATTGGCTGTCTTCTTCTTCTGAAACTTGTCCTGTCTCTTCTTGACCGTCAAAACCTATGTGATATTCCTTTTCTTGTCTTCCTCCTTTTTTTGTGTTTTCTATATACTGCTTTATAAATACAACATCTCTCTTAGTGTCTACTATGTTTTTTTCTGGAAAATATATTCTGTATCCTTTTGTATTTTCTCCATATCCCATGAAATAGCCAAATTCAGCTTTGCTATCAAACTTAAACCGTTTTTGATCAGGAATATGTATGGATACTTGACTACCGAAGACTTGAAGGTTGTTGACATCAAAATCTTTGTTCCACCAAACCCTATTACTAAGACTCCGCTGTCTGTCTGTCTGTCTGTCTCTCTGTCTGTCTGTCTGTCTATCTGTCTCCAGGCTGTATCTCATAGACCGTGATAGCTAGAAAGCTGAAATTTTCACAAATGATGTATTTCCGTTGCCGCTATAACAACAAATACTAAAAATTAAAAAAATATATATATTAAGGGGGTCCCCATACAATAAACGTGTTAACTCAATATTAAAAACGGTAACAGGTAGACGGTTCAAATTTTCACAGAATATTAACTTGTATATTACCTTTCAAAATAAATAATTAAATATCAATAAAGTAAATATTAAAGGAGGGCTCCCATACAACAAACGTAATTTTTTGATATTAACAGTAAACCTCTACAAACAAAGTTAGTTTTGCGGTTCATTAACAAAGGTAATTATACCTACTTCTTGAGTACGGAACCCTCGGTGCGCGAGTCCGACTCGCACTTGGCCGGTTTTTTTGATAAATTAATATGGGTATGTTTAAAATCGGTAAGTAATGTAAAAAACCGGCCAAGTGCGAGTCGGACTCGCGCACCGAGGGTTCCGTACAAACCTGTAGTAAGTTTTAAATTATTAAAAATATTTTTATTATATGACGTTTTAAAAAAAAACTACTTACTAGATCTCGTTCAAACCAATTTTCGGTGGAAGTTTGCATGGTAATGTACATCATATATTTTTTTTAGTTTTATCATTCTCTTATTTTAGAAGTTACAGGGGGGGGGGGGCACACATTTTACCACTTTGGAAGTGTCTCTCGCGCAAACTATTCAGTTTAGAAAAAAATGATATTACAAACCTCAATATCATTTTTGAAGACCTATCCATATATACACGTATGGGTTAGATGAAAAAAAAATTTTTGAGTTTCAGTTCTAAGTATGGGGACTCCCAAAATTTATTGTTTTTTTTTCTATTTTTGTAAGAAAATCTTAATGCGGTTCACTGAATACATATACTTACCAAGTTTCAACAGTATAGTCCTTATAGTTTCGGAAAAAAGTGGCTGTGACATACGGACGGACAGACAGACAGACAGACATGACGAATCTATAAGGGTTCCGTTTTTGCCAAATTTGGCTACGGAACCCTAAAAACCGTTTCGAATTCCTTAGATAAGAAATAATCTATCATAATCGATATCTGGCATTTATTATAATCATCATAGAAAAAGAAATCGTTGTTGACTTTTAAAGTACGATGCCATATTCTTTTTCTATTGGACCAATTTTTTTTATCGATTATTGGGTAATTATATCACAAACTTTTAAAATATTGTAGCTTCTTGTAAATATGAATTTATTTCCAAAAACCGATGCCCACAACAAGAACATAATTTCACCATGTACAGTTCACGCGCGAGTTGAATGCAGAGTAAATGTATATCACCATACATTTACTCTGCATTCAACTCGCGTGCGAACTATATATGATTTGAGCAAGGCTATTATTGAAAAATATATAGACGTATGTCTACACTACATGTGTAAGACAGAAAACATTGAAAAAAAGCATACTTCTAAAAGACTGGTTTATAATAAGTGTAATTTATTTCAAGGTACTTTTTTCATTTTTTGTCGCCAGTTTTTGTATTTATTAAGAACTAGTCTAGATTCTCCCTATTTTTCCGGGACAAAAACTTAGCCTATGTCCTTCCCCGGGATATAAACTACATTCATACCAAATTTCAGCAAAATTTGTTGAAATGATGGGCCGGGATAGCGTAGCAGACAGACAGGCAGTTTTTTCAAATCGGTTAAGAAACATCTTTTAAATCGTTGTACATAAATTTTTTTGAATATGCACCATATTGAGAATTTCCTCCTTTGTTGAAAGTAGGTTAAAAAGCAGCCTTTATCCTTCTTCGGGATGTAATCTATCCCTATTAATGTTGAAAAGATGGTCCGTTAAAGCGTAGCAGATAAACATACAGACTGACAAACACACTTTCGCATTTATAATAATATTAAGTATGGATTGCAATTCGTGAATTTCGTGAGGGATTCGAACCCGCGATATCTTACTACTTTATGAAATTTTTATCCTGCCAAGAAGAAACTGTGTTATATTTAAAATACGTAAATAAAATATTTAATACGTAATACTCGTAACACCGAAACACACAAATACATAAAGATAATTTTCATAAAATCACCTATCACCAATAAACTATTAAAATAAATAAAAATATCAAATAAAAAATTGGCGACTCCTATAGCACTTTACTTCGGAATAAAGAAATTCTTCCACTGATTCATTGCAAAATGTCGTATGTGTCGAACTTTTATTACAAAATGTAACCTAATAATGAGTTCATATGGTTGGTTTTTGTAAACCGTTTGGTGTCTCAGTCTGTCTACACTAATATTATAAAGAGGAAAGATTTGTATTTTTGTATTTTTGTATGTAACGAATAAACTCAAAAAGTACTGGACCGATTTTAATAATTCTTTTTTCATTAGAAAGCTACATTATCACTGAGTAACATAGGCTATATTTAGTACTAGATTACTATAGAAATCTTTAGAAATTCCTATTAAAACCAACCGAAGGTGTAAAAAAATTAGCCATAAAATGTCTTTCATCGCATAAGCTGCGAAGAGTATTAATGATAGGACAAAAAAATGTTCGACAATATTATAGAATATATCAATATCTACAAAAAACTTCGTGAGACCATGTGTCTAACTATTGTAGTTACGTCGCTATAACTACTTTTTTACATTTAACAAATTGATAGAAATGCCGATCAAAATCAGACCAAATCAGACCAAAATCAGACAGATAAATAATTTAATATTCAAGACTGTCTCAATACCTGATGATTACTTTTTGAATTATTGAAATCGGACATTCCATTCAAAAGATATCATGAAATTAAAATAAAAATAAAAAACCGGCCAAGTGCGAGTCGGACTCGCGCACCGAGGGTTCCGTACAAACCTGTAGTAAGTTTTAAATTAAATGTTTTTTTTAAATATTTGAGTTGATTGAATGAAAGGTAAATTGCGGTTTACGATTTATGACGTATTAAAAAAAAACTACTTACTAGATCTCGTTCAAACCAATTTTCGGTGGAAGTTTGCATGGTAATGTACAACATATATTTTTTTTAGTTTTATCATTCTCTTATTTTAGAAGTTACGGGGGGGGGGACACACATTTTACCACTTTGGAAGTGTCTCTCGCGCAAACTATTCAGTTTAGAAAAAAATGATATCACAAACCTCAATATCATTTTTGAAGACCTATCCATAGATACCCCACACCTATGGGTTAGATGAAAAAAAAATTTTTGAGTTTCAGTTCTAAGTATGGGGAACCCCCAAAATTTATTGTTTTTTTTCTATTTTTGTAAGAAAATCTTAATGCGATTTACAGAATACATCTACTTACCAAGTTTCAACAGTATAGCTCTTATAGTTTCGGAAAAAAGTGGCTGTGACATACGGACGGACACACAGACAGACAGACAGACATGACGAATCTATAAGGGTTCCGTTTTTGCCAAATTTGGCTACGGAACCCCAATACATGCCGGCGGCGGCCGCCACGCAGCGCATCGAGTAACTAACTCTTCGTGAGAGGGGCAGTGCGGGAGAAGGGGGTGCACCATTATGAAAAATATCTGTACCTATTTATGTCTACCCGTGCGAATCCGGGACGGGCCGCTAGTATTATATATAGCTGTGTTTGTATAAGCGACTGTGGACGCTTTTTGAGTATTATTTTGTACTTAATGTTGTATCCTTAGTTGGTAAATCGATGATTTGAACCTTTAAAGTTAGATGCGTTGTCTGAGTATAAAAAAAAATTACAAAATCCTTTGCGGTACATTAATCTTTTCAATGCACAAATGAATGCTTTTGAGGTCAATTCTGATACAAGTTAGAGATGTATGGCTTTTGTAGATAAACAAATGAACAAACAAATTTAAAGTGACTCTAGGGTGAGGTAAGCTAACCATTTGTTGCTCACAGGCTCGAGCTCTATATCTGACACAACGAGTGCATCTGTGAATGACTTTCTTAACTTCATTGCGTCCATTGATAGGCCAGTACCTCATTCTTATGTTTGATAGAGTACTTTGTTTATCTGAATGTAGCAAGCGCAAATGATATTGTTGTATGATAAGTGTGGTTATGTGATCTTTTTGAGGCAATATTATAGGATGTGCATGATTGAATGGTATGTTGGAATTATGTATTCTTCCTCCTATGCGAATTAACTCATTTGAATCTAAGAAAGGATTAAGTTTCCTTAAGGGACTTGACTGTGTATAAATTGAATGAAGGCATGTGAGTGATATTAAGGTCTGATGAGTTTTGAGACTTAATGCTTTTTAATTCTAGAAATTCTTTTGTAAATATTTTCTGTTGTACAGTTTGAAGGATGGATGTTTGAGCTTGATGTAACTCTGATGTTGTGAGATGTGAACTTATTTTATCTTTACTTTTTAAGTTATGTACAAACCTTCGTACATAAGCAATTACTCTTGTTAATTTATTAAAATTAGAGAATTTTGTGAAATATTCATGAAAATCTGAGTTTAATTGTGAATTTTGGACTGTATGTGAAGTTGTAATTTCAGCTTGTATCTCTGAGTGACTGGTTTCAGATAGTAGTGTGCTTGGCCAGGAATTAGGATCATCTTCTATCAACCATTGTGGGCCATTCCACCAGAGAAAGCATTTATGTAAGTTTTGTGGTGAGATACCTCGTGTGAGTAAATCTGCAGGATTACTTTTAGTGTTTATGTAATTCCAATTATTTGCATTTGTTAGTTCTATAATTTCCATTAGTCTGTGTGTTATGTAAGTATGAAGTTTTCTGTATGGTGATTTTATCCAATGTAATACAATTTGTGAATCTGTAAATAAGTATACTTTATCTATTTTAAATTTATCTTTGAAAGCATTATGAACTTTATCTACTAATTCAGCAAGTAACAATGCACCATTGAGTTCTAGTCTGGGTAAAGATTGAACTTTTATTGGTGAGACTCTTGTCTTGGCTAAGACCAATGTGCATGTGGGTTTCCTATTGGGATATGTGGCTCTAAAATATATGCAGGCTCCATATGCTTTTTGTGAAGCATCACAGAATCCTACTAATGAGATTTCTAAAGGAATGTCTGAAAAATACTATCTTTGGATTTTGAGATCTTTGAGACTGGGCAGATTTTGATAAAACTCTAACCTTAAAGTATATAAGCTTTCTGGTAATACTGCATCCCAATCTAGTTTTTCTTTCCAAATTTCTTGCATAAGAAATTTGGCTTTAATTATAACTGGTGCTAATATGCCAGTGGGATCATAAATTTGAGCTATATAAGACAAAATATTTCTTTTTGTGGGTTCAAATGTTTTGCAATCTGGAATAGATATGCTGCTGGAATGAATCTGTGAGTGTTAATCATTTACTACCTAACCGTCATTAGCTGAAAAATCATAGCTATTTGCACTATCAGTCTGTTCTGAAGTGGCTGTATTGTTTGTGTGTGTATTTTGTAATTGTTGAGTGATTTGTGTGTTATTTGTACACCATTTGTGTAGCTTAAAGTTTCCTATGTCTAATAACTGAATTAGGGTTGCACAGGTGAAGAACTTGTGCAATACTGTCTCCTCCCGACAAGAAATCATCCATGTAGCACTCTGATTCTATAATTTTTACAGCATCAGGGTACATGTGAGAATATTGCTGAGCTAAATGTCTAAGAGTACGGCATGCTAGATAAGGAGCACATTTTGTACCATATGTGACTTGTATACACTTAAGAGGATCTGTTTTGTAGTCTCCCCAGAGTATTTTGAGCAAAGGTCTATGTTCTTCCCAATATTGATCTAAACATTTTGATAATGTCACAAGTAAAAGCATATTTACATTCTGAAACGTAAAATGATATCTAGAATATCGTTGTATATGTTGGGACCTTCATACAGAATGTCATTCAACGAGACACCAGTGGAAGTAGGACTACTTGCATTGACAACTGTTCTGAGTTTTGTTGAGCGGCTGTCTGGTCTCAGTACGCCTAAATGAGGTAAATAGCAATGTAACTTTTTCATGTAGTTGTTGGAAATTTGTAATAAATTCAGCATGACCTAGCTGTATGAACTCATGTATAAATGATTTGTATTGTGTATACAGTTGGGGATCTTTTTGAAATCTAGATTCTAGAAATAAAAGTTTTCTATAAGCTATGCTAAATGATTCACCTAGTTCATGAATTCTCTTTGAATAGGTAATTCAACTGAAAAATGACCTGACTTTTCCTGCACTGTTGTATCTAAGAAAAGCTGTTCACAGAGCTTTTGTTCGGGTGTGTATATTTCTTTAGGTTTTATTTCTTCTTGATGCCAAAATATGATCAAGAGATCATCTGTGGTTGGTGAGTTATCTAAGTGTAAGTTAATATGCAGTGAATGTTTTGTGTGTGGGTCTGTTATATTCTGTTCATATTTATCTGAAATTAACCAACCAAATACAGACTCGATGAGTTGAGGCTTATGTGGACCCAAATTAATTGTATTAGGTAATAATAGTGAGTAAAATAATTGAGCACCTATAAGTATATCAATATCCTGTGGTATGTAAAATGTAGGATCAGCTAATTGAGTCCTTTGTTTTTTAGGAATTTTCCATGTATGGGTATTTTCAATGTAATTGTGTGGAAGGGGTTCTGTTATCTTATCCATCACAATGAAGTTAAGATTGTCACTATAGTTTGACAGTCTTGAAGCTATGTTTGTATTTATACAGAATTGGGTTTGTTTACCTGTATTTCCAATGCCTTGTATAATATGGCTACTGTAGACAAATTTGCTTTTCAATAGAGCTGCAAGTCTATGAGTAACTATGTTTATTTCACTTCCAGAGTCGAGCAAAGCACGGGCCAAGTGCCAATTCCCATTAGCATCTTGTATTCTTATGAGAGCTGTAGAAAGTAAAATTTTATTAGTATTATTATTCGATATACATGATGTAGATGGACTGTTAGTGTCATGTTTTGAGTGTAAATGTTGTGTATTTGAATGAGCAATGTGTGTGTTTGAGTTTTGTAAATGATTTGTTTTGTAATGTATTATCAGTGCTGTGTGATTTGATAACGTTGTTAGTTTCGATATGATTGGACTGTAAGTTAAGTATTGTCGTAACCGAGTAAGTAATGAAACAATGAAAGTAGTGGTTTTTCAGCGGCGACCGCGAGCGATCTCCCACTTATGCTACACCTCTCATGTCTCCTTACAGTGCCAGACTAGAGTCAAACTCAACAGGGTCTTCTTTCCCCGCTGATTCTCCCAAGCCCGTTCCCTTGGCTGTGGTTTCGCTAGATAGTAGACAGG
>OZ009949.1:2206466-2210292 GCA_963932025.1 Erebia epiphron | reverse complement strand
AGTCGAATTGAGAACCTCCTCCTTCTTTTTTTGAAGTCGGTTGAAAAAGGAATCCTTGCGTTTTTCGATGCACGTAGGTTCTTTTCTAGACAACTTTTTTGTGGGGTAACTCGACAGATTTCGAAATTCGAAAGAGCGTTCAGGGCTCAATAAAAGTGTGTCAGGGCAATAACTGGAGCACATTTTTTAGACAGAGCAAAATCCATATTTAAAAAATTTTATATCCTGACTCCGCCCTGCATGTATATCAAAGAATTTATCATATTTTATCATATTTGTAAAAAAAAGAAATACAATCATTACTTTAAAAACTATTGGTGATATACACGGGAAATACAGCAGGCGGGCAAATAAATTAGTGTGGCCAAAGGTTAACCTAGCACAAGGACACTTTGCATAGTAGGAATGTTGCATCAAATCAGATGTGGTTCGCATAGTTTTAGCATTAAAATTGAAAAAAAGTTTTTTTATTTCTAATTGCTCGGCCATCTTGTATGTTGTATTGCTCGTACAAGGACAAATTGGATAGTAAGCATCATGTATCAATTCGGTTGTTGTTCGTATAGTTTAAGAATTAAAATTGAAAAAAGTTTTTTCTTCACAATTGCTCGGGTCAACGGTGAACACTAATAATAAAAATTACTACAACTCCTTCAGAGAGCACTTCCCAAAAGAGGTGTTCATCATACAAGTAAATTAACATGGGACAATATCACATTGAGGCATATTCGGATAACTTGGATTTTTTTTTAACCGAGTGTAAAAAAAAATTAAATTGTTCAACAAACCTAAATTCTTTTAATACGTTGGGTACAAGGACACCTTGGATAGTAAGCATCATGTATCAATTTGGTTGTTGTTCACATAGTTTATGAATTAAAATTGAAAAAAAGTTTTCTCTTCATAATTGCTCGGTCAACGGTGAACACTAATAATAAAAATTACTACAACTCCTTCAGAGAGCACTTCCTAAGAGAGGTGTTCATCATACAAGTAAATTAACATGGGACAATATCACATTGAGGCATATTCGGATAACTTGGTTTTTTTTTTTTTAACCGAGTGTGAAAAAAAATTAAGTTGTTCAACAAACCTAAATTCTTTTAATACGTTTGGTACAAGGACAACTTGGATAGTAAGCATCATGTATCAATTTGGTTGTTGTTCGTATAGTTTAAGAATTAAAATTGAAAAAAAGTTTTTTCTTCACAATTGCTCGGGTCAACGGTGAACACTAATAATAAAAATTACTACAACTCCTTCAGAGAGCACTTCCCAAAAGAGGTGTTCATCATACAAGTAAATTAACATGGGACAATATCATATTGAGGCATATTCGGATAACTTGGAATTTTATTTTAACCGAGTGTGAAAAAAAATTAAATTGTTCAACAAACCTAAATTCTTTTAATACGTTGGGTACAAGGACAACTTGTATAGTAAGCATCGTGCATCAATTCGGTTGTTGTTGGCATAGTTTATGAATTAAAATTGAAAAAAAGTTTTTTCTTCATAATTGCTCGGTCAACGGTGAACACTAATAATAAAAATTATTTACTACAACTCCTTCAGAGAGCACTTCCCAAAAGAGGTGTTCATCATACAAGTAAATTAACATGGGACAATATCACATTGAGGCATATTCGGATAACTTGGAATTTTATTTTAACAGAGTGTGAAAAAAAATTAAATTGTTCAACAAACCTAAATTCTTTTAATACGTTGGGTACAAGGACAACTTGTATAGTAAGCATCGTGCATCAATTCGGTTGTTGTTGGCATTGTTTAAGAATTAAAATTGAAAAGAAGTTTTTATTTTTATTTTTGGTAATTAATCGGCCAACGGTGCAACGGGCACTTTACTTCTTTCTCCGTTTTTACAGTAACGTTTAAAAATTAAAAACGAAATTATTGTCATGGATTTATTATTCCGTATAAGGTCAATTTTAAAATGTCCAAAAAAAATTTCCGATTTCCTCTCTCCATTTTATCCATGCCTAATTATAATCTTGTAATCCTACATGAATACCATGTATGTTTAATTATTTTCATTTGTTGGCAAGCCTCAATGAATCAAGCCTCAATAATTGATCGGACAAAGCATTTTCATGTAATCACTGCGTTTAAAGGAACGCCCTTTGACATTGCATATGTCTGCCATCTGTGGTCGAATAGTTGCGTCTGTAGCGTCATCTAGTGTGGGAAAGCAGCAGTACAATGTAACGTGATTTATTAAAAGAATTACATAATTCTTGCAAATATAGTTTTATTATTCCAGTATTATCCTCATCCCTGCCCAAATAATTAAGCTTAATTGTTTCCTTAACAACGTGGTCGAATAGTTGAAAATAATTGTTAAAATAGCGTGGGAAGGCAGCAGTTATTTGGCGAAACTTTTCTTTATTTATTTATTAATTAAAAACTTTTGGGAGCCTTGTTATAAAATGTAACAATTGCAATAATAAAAAATCTTTGCTGCACATTGATTTTTGACACCTAGGCAATTTCCCATAGTTGCCCTGGTGAAGTCCTTTTAAAAAAAAATTGTATGTGTCAGCTCCGATTATAAAATACATAATATATAGATTAGTAAATGAGGGTAAATTAACGCATTTTACATATTACTGAAAGCATGCTCGATACATTTATTTATAATAATTATTTAAATAATTTATATTCATCAAAATACATGACATAGTCATGGAAACATAAACAAGTGTTACCATGGAAACAATAGTAGATTGTTCATCAAGGTACTAAAATGAGCCATTTCATACGAGTACGCTCGTGATGCTATAGAATCGAGTAGGATGGCTTTTAGTTCCGTGGTGAACACTCTTCTTTTCACTTCGAATGCGAGATTTTTAATTGTTTATTTGCCTTTCTGTTATGTTTCATATTAGGAGTAAGATCTTTATTTTTACTTGATGATATTATACAAATAAATAGTCATATAAGTATTCACTTTACCTGCCTTCACTTTGTATGCGGTTCGCCCCGAACTGAGACCTCGCGGTATGGACCATAAAACGTATAAACTTTTACATAGCGCCATCTATTTACATCATTGTGAAGTTCTGTTAAACTGACTGAATACTGAAGGTCATTAAAAATTAAATAATTTCGTTTCCTTAAAATATTTATCTATTATTTTAGTATTTGTTGTTCAACTACAGGATATAGGTAATTCAAATAATTGATCAAGTTTCAGGCTCAGCCTGAATTTAGAAAAGGATGAAATTAACGGTAAAACATTGGAAATATACTCAGGATTATACAATCAAAAAAAATCATTAAGATATTAACTGGGAGTTTGGAGTAATCTGACTTTTTTAAGTTTTGAGGTTGTTTGGAAGTTTGGCAATTATTAGGTATTATTTAGCCATTTAGCTAATAATAATATATTTATCAACATGCAGGGTTCCGAAATACGTTATTATTTTATATTATTCTTAGCTTTAATTAAAATAATATTGTTTGCGTATAAGTTAATTTAGTTTGCTTTGTGCCACCTAGATGGCGTTACGCTAGCTTTACCGCGAGCTAGAGTACAAGTGGTGCCATCTAGATGGTACAAAGTAAACTAAATTAACTAATACGCAAACAATTATTTTCATTTTAAAGATAAAAATTAAATAATTATCTATATTATAAATATTTACTAACGTATTTCGGAAACCTGCATGTCGATAAATATATTATTATAAGCTAAATGGCTAAATAATACCTAAAAATTACCCAAATTAACTTCAAAACTTAAAAGTCAGACTACTCCAAACTCCCAGTTAATATCTTAATGATTTTTTTATTATATAATCCTGTGTAT
>OZ009949.1:2198966-2201466 GCA_963932025.1 Erebia epiphron | reverse complement strand
CGCCTTAATAAGCGTCGACCGCACGACGTGAAGCGCCGCCCTCCTCGCCCACACCGCAGCAGCGTACGTTATCGTCGCTACGAATGTACTTCGGTACAGGATGCACAGCGCTGGGTATCGGATGCCCCAGGACGACGTCGAGACTCTCGACATCTTCCCGAAGCATCTCGCCGCGCGCTCCCCGATCGACAACGCGTGCTGCGCGAAGGACTGGCTTGAATCGATCGTCACGCCAAGCACGACGGCCTCCGTCACCCATCTGATCGAGCTACCGCCGAGCTTGATAACTGGGGGTCGCTTCCCGAGCTTGCCCTTCAGCGTCATAGTTTGCGACTTGCCGGGGGCGAAAGAGAGCCGGTTGCGACGGCCCCAGTCCTCAATCTGCCGAATAGAGTCGGCCGCGGCGGCCTCGATCGCTCTACGCGTGTCGGCCTCGATCAGAATCGTGACGTCGTCCGCGTACGCTACAACCCTTACTCCCCCCGGTAGCGGCAACCGAAGCAAGTCGTCAAGGAGAACGTTCCATAAGGTAGGTCCCAGCACCGATCCTTGAGGGCAGCCCATGGTGGACGTCTTCCACCGCACCTGGTCTCCGATGAATAGGCCAACGCGCCTGTTGGAGAAGTAGCTCGCTAACATGCGGTAAATATTCGGAGGACAGCCTCCCCTCTTGGATTTCAGGAGGATCATAGGCCACCAGGCATTGTCGAAGGCGCCCGATATGTCCAAGAAGATGGCTTGCACGTACTTCGATTCAGTAGTTTTTGAGGTACTGAGAACCGCCTGCAGCGCCGATACGGTCGACTTGCCCGGAGAAAATCCGTGCTGGAAGTCCGAGATCCCACTGGTGATCTGCGGCGCGCATAGGAGCATGACGCGTTCAAGAATTTTCCCAAGAACAGGGAGGAGCGTAATTGGACGGTAAGCTTTCGGGTCAGTGAGAGGCTTATCATTGCCCTTTGGGAGAACGATAAGCCTTCCATCCTTCCATACGTCGGGGAACACCCCCTCTTGCACACACGTGGCGTACACCCGATGGAACTCCACGGATGCCGCACCCCAAACATGCCGAAGCATACGAGCCGTGATCCCGTCAATCCCAGGCGCGGTGTTAGGCAGCGACTTGACAATACCCCACAGAGCACCAACGGACGGCGGGGGAGCAGGAGAGCTAGACGGGACGAGGACTGCCGCTATACGGACTTGCCGATGGTACTCCGTATCCTGGGACGGATCGTCGTCAGGGCAGAGAGCACGCATCAGGTTGTCCGCGGCCGCACTCACCCCCTCCGGATAGCCCTCGGCAAACTTGACACCATTAATGACATTCGGCGGCGGCCGGAACCTGCCACTGGCAACACGGTACGCCTGGCCGAAAGGGTCAGTGTTACCGGACTCGGCGACCCGGAGGTGGTAGCTATTCTGCTCCTCCACCATCAGCTGCCGGTATTTGCGCCGCTCTGCATGAAACGCCTCTCGCGACATCTCCTCTCGTACACTAACGCCCCCCTTACGCGCACTCTGCCACTTACTGCGTAGTCTGGCCACGAGCCTCCTCTGTCGGTCTAGCTTGGGGGACCACCACTCGTAACCATTGTTCCCACGGTTTTCCTTCACCCCTAGGCACTCATGCGCAGCGCGCACCACTAACTCGGTAAATTCACGTGCCTGGACCGACGCAGGTTTGTTGGATGCCAGGTACCCAATCCGAGCCCCGATCGTCGCGCGGAAACGGTCCCAATCCACCCCACTTACCCGAAACCTCGGCGGCTCACATCCCCCCGGCTCGGCGCACGCTGTTACTCTACGTATGCCGGAAATAACTGAGTATGTGATCAGGCGGTGGTCACTCGATGACAGCGATTCGTGTACACGCCATTCCTCCAGTTTGACGCTCCTTGTCGTGAGCGTCACGTCTATGTTCGACTCGCCATTTGGTCCGCTGAATGTATAGGGCTGGTCCGGTTGGTTGTTGATGGCGAGTCCCATGGAGGAGACGAATTCTTCCATGCTGCGACGGCGATGGTCGGCCTCATGGCCTCGTCCGGTATAGTGGCGCTGCGCGCTGTACCACATCGGCGAATGCGCATTTACATCAGCTCCGACGATGATCCTCCGTCCACACTCCAGGCTCGTGAGTACCCTTTCGAGGTGCAGCAAGTGACCGTCGATGGGCTGGCAGTACTGAAAGTACGCCGACACTACTACGTACTCCTCGGTCCCAGTTCCAACCGCAATGGTGGCGACCACACAGTGTTCATTGCACAAGTGTTGCAGGGCGACCACACCTATCGTCCTCGAGGCAACGAATATTCCCGCTTTGGGCGTTGCACCGAACTGTATGAGGGCGAGCCCCGGCTGCGCCTGGGAATACTGTTCTTGGACAAGAACGATATCCAGGCGCAGCTCACGGGCCAGCGCTGGCAGTTCCTGAGTGGCCACTGCTGACCCGCCCAGGTTCAGCTGTCCGATCTTGATGTTGTTAGCGGGATCCATAGTT
>OZ009949.1:2186466-2193966 GCA_963932025.1 Erebia epiphron | reverse complement strand
CTATTATTCCATGCACGAAATATTCAAGCGGCATTTTGAGCCCGCTTTGAGCACTCTAATTTGTTCAAAGTAAAATTGTCGGCCCACCTCGACACTCAATAAAGAGCACCGCGATAGGATTTTGATATTGAACCGGCGTGTTACCGCCGGCTCACCGACGATATGCTCCGCAAACGTGTCAGTATCACCGCGGATGCGGTGCACCGACAGCGCGGCGCACAAATGCAACTACGAGCTTTTTAACCGCAACAATTTTAGTATACGCTATTGGAGCTGGAATTACCGCGGCTGCTGGCACCAGACTTGCCCTCCAATTGTTCCTCGTTAAAATATTTAAAGTGTACTCATTCCGATTACGAGGCCTCGTAAGAGTCCCGTATCGTTATTTTTCGTCACTACCTCCCCGTGCCGGGAGTGGGTAATTTGCGCGCCTGCTGCCTTCCTTGGATGTGGTAGCCGTTTCTCAGGCTCCCTCTCCGGAATCGAACCCTGATTCCCCGTTACCCGTGACAACCATGGTAGTCGCAGAAACTACCATCGAAAGTTGATAAGGCAGACATTTGAAAGATGCGTCGCCGGTACTGGACCGTGCGATCGGCAAAAGTTATCCAGATTCATCAAAAGTAACGACTTTGGACGCGAGGCCCTCCGTCGATCGGTTTTGATCTAATAAAAGCGCTCGTCCCATCACTGGTCAGAGTTCTGATTGCATGTATTAGCTCTAGAATTACCACAGTTATCCAAGTAACTGAGTAAGATCTAAGGAACCAAAACTGATATATTGAGCCATTCGCGGTATCGCCTTAATACGGCTTGCACTGAGACATGCATGGCTTAATCTTTGAGACAAGCATATAACTACTGGCAGGATCAACCAGGGAGCTACTTCGTTTTAAACAAACGTCCTAGCCCCTCCGTGTAGTCGGAGGTCTAAGCGACACGCGTGCGCCTCCGGCGACGGAAGCGACGCGGTGCCCGAGAAAACCTATTATTTATTGCACCCAGGTTCAGGTGGCGGCCGGTCGGCAGTGAGTGGAGTAGGTAGTCCTTATAAAAACTCCGCCACTCGCACACACTAGGCCTCAACTTGCACGGACACACAGGTGGTCCCAAGTTTGAATGTTCACAAACGAGACGATCTCAAAATACACACGCGCACGATAAGGCGCTACAGATGCGTTTCGTCTGCTGCTGTAACAACAGAATCGGGGGAACGATTTAATGATCGCCGCCCGGTATCTGTGAGCGCGCGTAACTATAGGGAGACCCACGCGCTGCGCGTTCGTTACACGGAAACAGTACGCCATTGTCGCGCATGTTTTCACGTGGAACGCCCGTTAAGCTAAGATAGTAGATAAAAGGGTTATTTCAACTCGTGCACCGATCGGGTGTATGCCACCTGATCAGGTTTTACGCACGCTTTTTCGATCACGATTTCTAAAAAAATACATACTTCTAACTACGATAAATAAATACTCTACGATGAAAAGATACGTAGTTTTGTCGGTCGACACAGTGTATAAAAATAAATGTAAATTTTATAATATTACATATACCGCACAGCACAGAACGAGAGTGACCTATAAAGTGGCCGGTGGTGGGGGGCGGGCGCAACTCGAGAACGGCTTGACCGATTTTGATGGAATTTTTATTTGTGTGAGAGTTTGAGAGCGGTTTTGTTGTGAGAGGGACGGTTTACATTCACAATTGGTGCCGGTGGGGGTGGGGGGCGGCCGCAACTCGAGAACGGATTGACCGATTTGGATGGAATTTTTATGTGTGCGAGAGTTTGAGAGTGGTTTTTTTGTGAGAGGGACGGTGGTTTACATTCACAATTGGTGCCGGTGGGGGTGGGGGTGGGGGGCGGCCGCAACTCGAGAACGGCTTGAACGATTTTGATAGAATACTCATTTGAGTGAGAGTTTGAGAGTGGTTTTTTTGTGAGAGGGACGGTGGTTTACATTCACAATTGGTGCCGGTGGGGGTGGGGGTGGGGGGCGGCCGCAACTCGAGAACGGCTTGAACGATTTTGATAGAATACTCATTTGA
Organism: Erebia epiphron; assembly: GCA_963932025.1. Lineage (NCBI taxonomy): Eukaryota > Metazoa > Arthropoda > Insecta > Lepidoptera > Nymphalidae > Erebia > Erebia epiphron. The sequence continues at coordinate 2,191,917 of OZ009949.1, read as the reverse complement.
GTGAGAGTTTGAGAGTGGTTTTGTTGTGAGAGGGACGGTTTACATTCACAATTGGAGCCACGGGCGCAACTCGAGAACGGCTCGAGCGATTTTGATGGAATTTGTTAGGAGACAGTTTGAGGTAAGACAATGGCAAATTTATATACCTAGCTTCGAAGTCGTGCTGAGTGCAAGCGCGCACAGCAAAGTCCACCATTTCAACTATATCGGCGGCGTTCATCCGAAGGAGAGTTTTTCACTCAGCCACAGAAAGTTTATACCTGCTTTAAATTCCCCATCTATATAGATAGATTTACAATGTACGCTGCTAAAGCTCCTCCATTCAATCGCACAGTCCTTAACACAAGGCCAGGGTTTACGAAAAATTTGACAGACAACAGCGCACAATCGGCACAGCGTTCAAAAACGTTCCATTCCTTTACTAAAATGGTCATATTGGTTCCCCTCTCTTTTAAAACGCCCGTTTTCTATTTTATAGCAATAATGACAAATCAAAGATTATAATATATGCCTCTGCTGAGCATACCGCACTCTGCTAATGTTTGTCGTGTGTAAAAAGTCTGAGCTAAGCCAAAGTGAAGGCTTTTCTGTCTGAATATATTAGAGAAAAATATCTGAATACATAATATGAGATATATATACGAGTTTTGGTTTCGAGGTCACTTTCATTCTGAGTGTGTGCGACACTACAACTTCTACTGATGATGATGATGATGATGATGATGATGATGATACCACAAGCTACAAATATGTGTGGATACAATAATAACTAAAATACAACTAACTACTCACTACTACTACACCAGAACAAGTGTTAGCTGCAACGACGCAACGCAGGGCGACGCGCGGTGAATGAAACGCGTTCGTCGTGATTCCACCATTGCAGCTTGTCACTTGCTTGGCGAGCGGTCGAATAGGCCGGAAGCTTTTCTGTAAGTAGGAGAATTAAAAAAATTACTACATGACGGTAAGAAATTATAACTTTACTTTAATTAATTAATTGACCTGACTCGAAAATGCAATTTGTGGGAAATTGGCAAAAAAGATTTGAATCAAAAAAGATTTGAATCGAAAAAGTAAATATACTGAATGAATAGTCGAGGCTAGAAATTAGGAGCTAGAACGTAGAGCCCCATGGAGGCAATACTAAAAAAAAAAAAAAAAAGCGCCATTTGAAAAAGTTTCAAAGTGTTTTTCTTATATATAATTAATTGATTTAATAAATGCGAGTGGTTGGAAGTGATGTGGAATAAGAAAATTAAATCAATCAATTTGAATGTGATTTAATAATTTTGAATGTGAGAAAAATATGCGCAATTTAATAATCGCCAAAAATCTCGATACAATTATTAGTATGGGCGTGAGACATTATTTTCTTTAGCTAGTACCTACATAGTACCTGCTCGAGTTTAATTTTCATGTTTTCTCACATTTATGTATAGAAAAACATTGTGTGATAATATCAACACGGGCGTTAAGATTTTTACAAACTCGTGACGATGTAATTAAAAACCAACTCTTATATCACAAAGTACTATTTTCTAGGGAGTATAATAAGTATAATTATTGTATTGAAAAATGACTGACCTGTGTATGATTGACACACGCGGGTGTAACGTTCTTTTTTATTCTATATCACAATATATATACCCACTAAGCGCTACAAAATAAACTATATACCTACTCGTATATTATAATACTCTACTACTTACCTTTGCAGTGATCTCGCGCTGAGCTGGTTCGCGTATGTCTGCGTGCGGAATTCCATAGCATCTCCGGTGATATTCATCAGCTGATGATCAGTTGAACAGAATATGGCAGGAAACCACACCTGAAAATGACACGACAAAAATAAATTAAATAATTTAATATAAAAATTATTTTTAAACAACCGACTTCAAACTCCCGCGCCAACTTTACAACAACAAGCACACGCTATACAAAGTACTTATTTTATTGTTGATATTTTAAAAACCGCTCGACCGATTTCGATAAAATTTATATGGGACTACTTGGGAAGTATGCCCTTTCAAATAAAAAAAGAATCATCCAAATCGGTCCACCCAGTCAAATGTTCTGAGGTAACAAACATAAATATAAAAATACAGTCGAATTGAGAACCTCCTCCTTCTTTTTTTGAAGTCGGTTGAAAAAGGAATCCTTGCGTTTTTCGATGCACGTAGGTTCTTTTCTAGACAACTTTTTTGTGGGGTAACTCGACAGATTTCGAAATTCGAAAGAGCGTTCAGGGCTCAATAAAAGTGTGTCAGGGCAATAACTGGAGCACATTTTTTAGACAGAGCAAAATCCATATTTAAAAAATTTTATATCCTGACTCCGCCCTGCATGTATATCAAAGAATTTATCATATTTTATCATATTTGTAAAAAAAAGAAATACAATCATTACTTTAAAAACTATTGGTGATATACACGGGAAATACAGCAGGCGGGCAAATAAATTAGTGTGGCCAAAGGTTAACCTAGCACAAGGACACTTTGCATAGTAGGAATGTTGCATCAAATCAGATGTGGTTCGCATAGTTTTAGCATTAAAATTGAAAAAAAGTTTTTTTATTTCTAATTGCTCGGCCATCTTGTATGTTGTATTGCTCGTACAAGGACAAATTGGATAGTAAGCATCATGTATCAATTCGGTTGTTGTTCGTATAGTTTAAGAATTAAAATTGAAAAAAGTTTTTTCTTCACAATTGCTCGGGTCAACGGTGAACACTAATAATAAAAATTACTACAACTCCTTCAGAGAGCACTTCCCAAAAGAGGTGTTCATCATACAAGTAAATTAACATGGGACAATATCACATTGAGGCATATTCGGATAACTTGGATTTTTTTTTAACCGAGTGTAAAAAAAAATTAAATTGTTCAACAAACCTAAATTCTTTTAATACGTTGGGTACAAGGACACCTTGGATAGTAAGCATCATGTATCAATTTGGTTGTTGTTCACATAGTTTATGAATTAAAATTGAAAAAAAGTTTTCTCTTCATAATTGCTCGGTCAACGGTGAACACTAATAATAAAAATTACTACAACTCCTTCAGAGAGCACTTCCTAAGAGAGGTGTTCATCATACAAGTAAATTAACATGGGACAATATCACATTGAGGCATATTCGGATAACTTGGTTTTTTTTTTTTTAACCGAGTGTGAAAAAAAATTAAGTTGTTCAACAAACCTAAATTCTTTTAATACGTTTGGTACAAGGACAACTTGGATAGTAAGCATCATGTATCAATTTGGTTGTTGTTCGTATAGTTTAAGAATTAAAATTGAAAAAAAGTTTTTTCTTCACAATTGCTCGGGTCAACGGTGAACACTAATAATAAAAATTACTACAACTCCTTCAGAGAGCACTTCCCAAAAGAGGTGTTCATCATACAAGTAAATTAACATGGGACAATATCATATTGAGGCATATTCGGATAACTTGGAATTTTATTTTAACCGAGTGTGAAAAAAAATTAAATTGTTCAACAAACCTAAATTCTTTTAATACGTTGGGTACAAGGACAACTTGTATAGTAAGCATCGTGCATCAATTCGGTTGTTGTTGGCATAGTTTATGAATTAAAATTGAAAAAAAGTTTTTTCTTCATAATTGCTCGGTCAACGGTGAACACTAATAATAAAAATTATTTACTACAACTCCTTCAGAGAGCACTTCCCAAAAGAGGTGTTCATCATACAAGTAAATTAACATGGGACAATATCACATTGAGGCATATTCGGATAACTTGGAATTTTATTTTAACAGAGTGTGAAAAAAAATTAAATTGTTCAACAAACCTAAATTCTTTTAATACGTTGGGTACAAGGACAACTTGTATAGTAAGCATCGTGCATCAATTCGGTTGTTGTTGGCATTGTTTAAGAATTAAAATTGAAAAGAAGTTTTTATTTTTATTTTTGGTAATTAATCGGCCAACGGTGCAACGGGCACTTTACTTCTTTCTCCGTTTTTACAGTAACGTTTAAAAATTAAAAACGAAATTATTGTCATGGATTTATTATTCCGTATAAGGTCAATTTTAAAATGTCCAAAAAAAATTTCCGATTTCCTCTCTCCATTTTATCCATGCCTAATTATAATCTTGTAATCCTACATGAATACCATGTATGTTTAATTATTTTCATTTGTTGGCAAGCCTCAATGAATCAAGCCTCAATAATTGATCGGACAAAGCATTTTCATGTAATCACTGCGTTTAAAGGAACGCCCTTTGACATTGCATATGTCTGCCATCTGTGGTCGAATAGTTGCGTCTGTAGCGTCATCTAGTGTGGGAAAGCAGCAGTACAATGTAACGTGATTTATTAAAAGAATTACATAATTCTTGCAAATATAGTTTTATTATTCCAGTATTATCCTCATCCCTGCCCAAATAATTAAGCTTAATTGTTTCCTTAACAACGTGGTCGAATAGTTGAAAATAATTGTTAAAATAGCGTGGGAAGGCAGCAGTTATTTGGCGAAACTTTTCTTTATTTATTTATTAATTAAAAACTTTTGGGAGCCTTGTTATAAAATGTAACAATTGCAATAATAAAAAATCTTTGCTGCACATTGATTTTTGACACCTAGGCAATTTCCCATAGTTGCCCTGGTGAAGTCCTTTTAAAAAAAAATTGTATGTGTCAGCTCCGATTATAAAATACATAATATATAGATTAGTAAATGAGGGTAAATTAACGCATTTTACATATTACTGAAAGCATGCTCGATACATTTATTTATAATAATTATTTAAATAATTTATATTCATCAAAATACATGACATAGTCATGGAAACATAAACAAGTGTTACCATGGAAACAATAGTAGATTGTTCATCAAGGTACTAAAATGAGCCATTTCATACGAGTACGCTCGTGATGCTATAGAATCGAGTAGGATGGCTTTTAGTTCCGTGGTGAACACTCTTCTTTTCACTTCGAATGCGAGATTTTTAATTGTTTATTTGCCTTTCTGTTATGTTTCATATTAGGAGTAAGATCTTTATTTTTACTTGATGATATTATACAAATAAATAGTCATATAAGTATTCACTTTACCTGCCTTCACTTTGTATGCGGTTCGCCCCGAACTGAGACCTCGCGGTATGGACCATAAAACGTATAAACTTTTACATAGCGCCATCTATTTACATCATTGTGAAGTTCTGTTAAACTGACTGAATACTGAAGGTCATTAAAAATTAAATAATTTCGTTTCCTTAAAATATTTATCTATTATTTTAGTATTTGTTGTTCAACTACAGGATATAGGTAATTCAAATAATTGATCAAGTTTCAGGCTCAGCCTGAATTTAGAAAAGGATGAAATTAACGGTAAAACATTGGAAATATACTCAGGATTATACAATCAAAAAAAATCATTAAGATATTAACTGGGAGTTTGGAGTAATCTGACTTTTTTAAGTTTTGAGG
>OZ009949.1:2163966-2181466 GCA_963932025.1 Erebia epiphron | reverse complement strand
CACACGTGGCGTACACCCGATGGAACTCCACCGATGCCGCCCGCCATACATGCCGGAGCATACGAGCCGTGATCCCGTCAATCCCAGGCGCGGTGTTAGGCAGCGACTTGATGACACCCCACAAAGCATCAACGGACGGCGGGGGAGCAGGAGAGCTAGACGGGACGAGAACTGCCGCTATCCGGACTTGCCGATGGTACTCCGTGTCCTGGGACGGATCGTCGTCAGGGCAGAGAGCACGCATCAGGTTAGTCAGTAGATAGGGACAGCGGGAATCTCGTTAATCCATTCATGCGCGTCACTAATTAGATGACGAGGCATTTGGCTAATTTAGCCGCCTGACCTCGTCGCAACTCAGCGACTTTTCCCGTATAGAGTGACCACTTACTCTATCCAGTAAACCGGGTAGGCGGGATTATACAGGTTTGATGGTGAGGTTCGCGATCTAGCTGTTCAATAAGACTTCGGTTCGACACGCTCTGTAAACAGAGCGAGGAGTGGTCCCGATCACGCTGGGCCCTGTAGACACCCATTATCCACAGGACTCCGGCTGCTCAGTCCGGCACTGCCGCCGAAACGGCGGTCATCTGATTAAATCGTGTCCAATTTATGTGAGAGCCCCGCAGGACGAGGCCAGGAATCCGTTCGAAGACGTGATTGGGAAGCCCTAAGAGCTTCTTCATCTCCATAGAAGACGAATGGCTCCAGACACCTCGCCAAGAGATAGTACACGATGTACACCTAACGCAACTTTGATCGGGCAATCCCAGTCTACCTGCAACCAAGCTGACGAGCTCCTCATGCGTCCCGTATTTACTACGTTTTGAACGGTGAGCTTCATCGAGCGGTCGCTGGCCTGAGACTACCTGTACGTCCAGTATGACACCGTGTCCCCCCTTCACCGCTATGATGTCGGGCTTCCTAACACCAAGTGAGGTCACGAACCGCGGCTCGTGCTCCACCTTCCACCCCTCCACGGTCAGTGCGTTCAATAGAAACCGAGCGACACAGTCATGACGCTCTATGCGGCCGCCGTGCGTTCTGAAACACTGCTGGATGGTGTGCGCCGTCGTCTCCCTGAGCATGCAACCTGCACGGCAGTTCAACTCAGACTCACGCCCATCACGACGCCCTCGCGACACCCGGACTCGGGAGGGGAGGGCGTTAATATGGCAATGCACAAATTGCACGAAGTCCCGGCCACTGAACTCGCCGCTTCGTTCTCTTATCCACTTTGTGGATGCTGACACTCTGGACGACTCTCGAAGCTCGAGACCGTCCACTGAAGCATGCAGTCCTTCACGCCAATACTGCCTCACAGTCGGAATCTCCGTGTTTGATTCAGATCTCGTGTATTTCTTATGCTGCCTACAAGCCCAGCGCAGTTTCTTACGGATCCTTTCGGATCTGGCGGCAGCTCTAGCCGCACCCCAATGCGATGAGCCGAGCGCCCCGAACCTGCGTACTATCAGATCCGGGACGACAGCCCGTAGCGACGGTATCGCCAAGCCACCGTCCTTAACTGACGCATGGAAGTATGCAACAGGGATGTCATGTGGTAGCCGCAGCCATTTCCTTACCGCGCCCCTGATCTGGACGTCCAACATCCTCAGCCTATCGTCAGATATGGTCCCTAGCACCAGTCCGTGCATGAACCTCTGAACGAGGTGACCCCTCACTATTTCGAGTCGCTGTTGCGGCTTGAGGGGGGCCTTGGAAATGTTGTCAAGCGCAACTTTCACATCGTGCTCTACAGTCCTCGACCCGGACGCCTCAAAATCTACGCCTAGATAGCGCCATCTCTCCACGCAAGACACCTGCCGAAGCTTTTTCCTGCCAATCGAGAACGTTCTCTCAGTCAGGTAGTGGTGTTTCTTGCGGTGGCCGTCAGGCACCATCGATAATACGGAGCTCTTACCCTGGTTGACCTTAAGGCCCATCATCTTTCCGTACTGCACCACACAGTCTATAGACTCCTGCATCCCAACCTTCGAGCCCGCAAGCAGGACTAGGTCATCGGCATATGCCAGAGCGGAGATTTTCTCCGTTTCTAGTCCATAACCGACTCCAGACGGTAGGTTTGCAAGGATTAGATCCATCGCCATGTTGAACAATAGCGGTGACAACGGGTCCCCCTGGCGGACGCCTTTCCCAACTTTCACAGGATCGCTCTTACTATCTTTGACGGCTAAGGTGGTAGACGCCGTTTCGTATAATCGAGCAATATACTCGCAAAATGCCGCGGGCAGTCTCCTTGCTCTAAGAAGTGCGACCAGTGCCGCATGGGACACTGTATCGAATGCCTTAGAGAAGTCTAGGACCGCCACATGACACTCTTTGAGTTTTTTCCTGCTATCCCCCAACACTGCGTCAAGCACGGCCGTGTTTTCTAGCGTACCATCCGCATAGACGAAACCGCGCTGCCGCAGATCAGGGGGACAGCAGTCTAGTAACCTCCGTGCTAGGATACTATGCATGTGCCTTAGTGGTACTGACGCGATCGAGATCGGTCGGTATTCGCCAGGGTTCGCAGGTGCATCGCTTTTCGGCACGAAGATCGTTCGACATTGCCGTAGTGGTTCTGGAATCTCACCAGTTGTCATCCATAGGTTGAAAATTTCCGCTTTGCACGGTGCAGAGATCTGCCGCCAGTCCTCCGCCCGGATACCATCCGGACCTGGCGCTGTCCTAGGGTCGACGCGGGACGCCTTCACCTCCTGAACGGTTATCGGCGCCCACAGCCGAGAGAAGTCTGGCGTGCCCTCCCCACGAGAACTCAACTTTCGAAGAGCCTCTGGCGAAGGCCCCGGGGCGTCAGACACAGCTTCGAGGATCGGTCGCCAGTAGGCTTCCATCTCCTCTAGGCTGTGCTTCGTTTCCCGGCAGTGCCCGTCTATCACCTCGGCTGCTGCTCTTCCCGGACACCTCCGGAATGTCTCTTGCACCCGAGCGTACTCCATTCGTCTCCGTTTGCGGTTAGATAATGAGACTTGCGCGTTAGGTGTACCGTCAATTCCATGTCTGTTCGATCCCCGAAGGCGCCTCGCAGCCTTCGTCCTAAGCCCTCCGCGTTGCATCCGCACCTCCGCCCTCTTTAGAAGAGCATCGAGCGCTTCCGCGGCGTCTGCGCTTAGCTGGACTCTGGCTGCGGATGTCGGTTCACCAGCAGGTGCCGAGACTTCACTACTCTCCTGCACATCGTCATGAGAAGACTCCTCCGCCCCCACGGGACTACTCGAGGGTGACGCAGGTCTTTGGTCCTCGAAGGCCGATTCTTGGTTCAATCCCTCGACGAGGAAGGACTGTACCAACTCTCTATATTTCGAGGAACGTCGTTGCCCTTTGATGGCCTCCAAGCTCCGTTGGAGCTGTGGTAACCTAGCAACAAGACTCGCATTCACTCCACTGGCAATCTCGGCGGGAGTGAGTTGTGCCTCTGTCTTAGCAAGGAGGACCAGTTCTTCATCTCTCCACCGGCGCTTCACCTGACTTGGAGCTGCCTCCGCATTTGCCTCGACGGGATGAGCCCTCCTTTTGTGGACACCCAAACCCGTTTTCGTACTAAAGCCCCTCACACACACGGGACAGATAAATTCAGACGGCCGCCCTACACTCCCAGCACTTTCGCCGGACGTGCCTGGCTGAGCCGCCGGAGAAACAGTGACCTCGCTCCCGGACTCCTGTGGGAGGTCCGGGTGGCCCAAATTCTTATTTTTCTCTTTAGGCTTTTTTGCAAGATTTGTTTACCCATTGTGGCGGGCTGCAAACCCAACCACCGGGTTTCGCCCATGGCTATTCGCGAAGGTCCCACCCGAAGGAAGCCATGAACTTGAGGGAAAACCCCTTTCGGGGAAAAAACCCTCCAATGGGACTGCTGCAGCGTCTCAGCTCCAGCCTCACCTGGATCGCACCCCCAAGGTGGACGGGGGCACTGCACCCACTCCGTAGAGGACCCAGGGACAAGCCTGACTACTCCCTCCGTCACCGACGTCGAGCGGAGTGCATCGGCGGCGGAGGTCATAGTGGAAAAGTGCATGCCTCGAATCAGAGTTCAAGGAACGCGTGCGCCATCGAGGCTTGATACGACGCCGAATCGGCTTCCACCGGGTCGTATATGATGGTAATAGACGCACCGTCCCCCCCTACCACATCAGTTAAAGCAGCGACGCCACGAGCAGGCTGTGGTTAGGAGTTGGGCGTTATGGCCGAGGCCACTCTTCCCCGTTGACGAATCGACCACGTGTGAGTCGTATCCCCGGCGCTAGCCGTCGGACGCCGGAAACACGCACGTAAAATCGACCGTGAGCAACCATACACAACTACTTCCCCGTTGGGGGCGTGAGGCAACAACAAGTCACATGGGCTCATCCAAAGCAACCCACTTAAGAGAGTCATAGTTACTCCCGCCGTTTACCCGCGCTTGCTTGAATCTCTTCACGTTGACATTCAGAGCACTGGGCAGAAATCACATTGCGTCAACACCCGCGAGGGCCATCGCAATGCTTTGTTTTAATTAGACAGTCGGATTCCCCTTGTCCGTGCCAGTTCTGAGCTGACCGTTGAACGGCGGTCGTACAGAACCGCGCCGGCCGCGCACGAGGCGAAGCCGACGCGGCCTTACGGCTAGGAAGATCCGCGGAAGGCCGGAGCGCGGGTCCGGAGTCCGCGTGCGCGCCCCGAGAGACGCGCGCGCATCGACCAGGCCCGGCACCGGCCGCATCCGCTTCCCGTCCAAACCCGACGCGCCCCGGTCCTCAGAGCCAATCCTTATTCCGAAGTTACGGATCCAATTTGCCGACTTCCCTTACCTACATTATTCTATCGACTAGAGGCTCTTCACCTTGGAGACCTGCTGCGGATATGGGTACGAACCGGCGCGACATCTCCACGTACATCCCTCACCTGAATTTTCAAGGTCCGCAGAGAGTATCCGGACACCGCCGCAAATGCGGTGCTCTTCGCGTTCCGAACCATATCTCCCTTCTATAGGATTCCATGGAACTCGAACGCTCAGGCAGAAAAGAAAACTCTTCCCGGACCCCTCGGCGGCGTCTTCAGGCCACTTTGGGTTACCCCGTCGAACTCTCGCTTTGACACGAGGGAACGATTATTGAAACGGTTCCGCTGCCGGGTTCCGGAATAGGAACCGGATTCCCTTTCGCTCAAAGGGCGTTGTTTATCTTCATTCATAGGTAAATAAATAAATAATAAAACACGCCACATCGACATAAGATCTCTCCTTGAGCTTAGGATCGACTGACTCGCGAGCAACTACTGTTCACGCGAAACCCTTCTCCACGTCAGTCCTCCAGGGCCTCGCTGGAGTATTTGCTACTACCACCAAGATCTGCACCGACGGAGGCTCCAGGCGGGCTCACGCCCAGACCCTTCTGCGCTCTCCGCCGCGCGCGTCCTACTCGTTGCGGCCTAATGGCGCTGCGCTTGCGCGCCGCACTTGCCGCAACGGTGCTGTATAGGCAAAACGCTTCAGCGCCATCCATTTTCAGGGCTGGTTGCTTCGGCAGGTGAGTCGTTGCACACTCCTTAGCGGATTCCGACTTCCATGGCCACCGTCCTGCTGTCATGAGCGACCAACGCCTTTCATGGTGTCCCATGAGCGTTTTTTAGGCGCCTTAACAGCACGTTTGGTTCATCCCACAGCGCCAGTTCTGCTTACCAAAATTGGCCCACTTGGCACCGTCATCAGATCTCCGGCTTCATCGTTCGAGTAAGCCGGAGTTCTCACCCATTTAAAGTTTGAGAATAGGTTGAGGTCGTTTCGGCCCCAATGCCTCTAATCATTCGCTTTACCGGATGGGACTGTTGTCGTCGACGCCAGCTATCCTGAGGGAAACTTCGGACGGAACCAGCTACTAGATGGTTCGATTAGTCTTTCGCCCCTATACCCAGTTCCGACGATCGATTTGCACGTCAGAATCGCTACGGTCCTCCATCAGGGTTTCCCCTGACTTCGACCTGACCAGGCATAGTTCACCATCTTTCGGGTCCCAGCATCTGCGCTCGGAGCGCGCCTACATTCACGGATTGGAAACGAGACGCCTCGGGAGTGCGAGAGGCCGAACGGGCCGGCGCTCCATCCTCCCTACGTTCACTTTCGTTGCGCCTTTCAGTTTTGCGACGGAGGCAACTCAATGACTCGCACACATGCTAGACTCCTTGGTCCGTGTTTCAAGACGGGTCCTGCGAGTGCCCGAAAATGACTCACCGCAGACTGAGACGCGCACCGTCCGAGACGACACGGCTGCGACAACAGCGGCGCCGCGTCACGGTCCGCACATGGGCAGGACCGCAACGTGATACGGCGCGAGCTTGCGTCGGGCCGGACGCGCGCTAGGCGCGTGCGCGTTTCATACCACTACCGTCCCCTGGCCGGCCGGCCACCGCCACGGTCCAATCGGTGTGCGAACACACCGACTGGGCGAATCGGACGGCGCTTAAGCCGACCGGGAACGGGTCGCGATGCATTACTGAGAGAGAAGTGCACGACGCCGACGGCTAACCCGGACGCGACCCGTGCCACGCGCGACGCCCACGAGGAGCGCAGGCGCGACATCGAGGCGCACGACCGCACGCCGTCGGATGTCGATGAATCTCTCCGTTCGTTCATTCGAGTTTCGCAGGTTTACCCCTGAACGGTTTCACGTACTCTTGAACTCTCTCTTCAAAGTTCTTTTCAACTTTCCCTCACGGTACTTGTTCGCTATCGGTCTCGCGGTAATATTTAGCCTTAGATGGAGTTTACCACCCACTTAGGGCTGCACTCTCAAGCAACCCGACTCTGAGGAGTGTCCCTCTCGCCGCCTCGCTCCGTCGCTACGGGCCTGGCACCCTCTACGGGAAAACGGCCCCGTTCAAGACGAACTTGGACAGGAGCGGCGACGACGAGAAAGCGGAACCTCCCGAACACCACATCTCGCGCGATCGTTGAAACCGCACGATTCAGTGCTGGGCTGTTTCCTGTTCGCTCGCCGCTACTAAGGAAATCCTGGTTAGTTTCTTTTCCTCCGCTTACTAATATGCTTAAATTCGGCGGGTGATCCTCCCTGATCTGAGGCCAACGATAAAAGTGGAGGCAGACACGATATCCGTCAGCTCGACGGCGCCGTTGGCGCGCGTACGTGCGTACGTACGTACGTAACGGCGCCGTCGCGCGAGTCCGGACGTCGAGTCCGCCTACTTGTACATGTAGTGAGTAGTACTTTGTAGTGTCGTCTCGGTATTGCTACACCCCCGCCGTGCCGGCTCGTACGCGATCGACCAATTTGCCGTAAACGGAAGGGTCGGTCGATGTCACACACGACACGAGGGGTCGTCGCTCTACGCACCATACAGGGGCAGAGAGACGAGAGACGAACGACACGATAATACTTACACTTACAAGATTTAAACGGACCGCTCTAGAGGATAACAAACAACCCCCTTTTCCACGGAACCGCCACGTGTCCAACACACACAGCAGTGGACAGTGTGGTATTTGTTTTTATGCAGCCGGCCCTCAGACAGGAGTGGTCCTGGATGTTTCTCCACGGACCGCAATGTGCGTTCGAAATGTCGATGTTCAAATGTGTCCTGCAGTTCACACTATGACGCGCAGTTAACTGCGTTCTTCATCGACCCGCGAGCCAAGTGATCCACCGTCCAGGGTAATAGTTTTTTTTCTTTTTTATTCACCACACATCTTGGTATTTTATAAATATGTATATGGGTCGATTGGGTTTCGTGTCGAGAGTATCGGACCGAACACGATCCGTGTCTCTGTGTACGTCAGTTCGAGATGATATTATTTGTACGTATGTATGTATGAAAAATGGAGTATCTATAAACAACATCTATACGCGCGATGCGTACAGTGTACGTTAATGATCCTTCCGCAGGTTCCCCTACGGAAACCTTGTTACGACTTTTACTTCCTCTAAATGATCAAGTTTGGTCAACTTCCCAGCAACGCCGACGGCCGTGAAGCCACCGCGTGTCGGTCCGAAGACCTCACTAAATCATTCAATCGGTAGTAGCGACGGGCGGTGTGTACAAAGGGCAGGGACGTAATCAACGCGAGCTTATGACTCGCGCTTACTAGGAATTCCTCGTTTATGGGGGATAATTGCAAACCCCAATCCCCAGCACGAAGGAGTTTCAACGGGTTGCCCGGGCCTCTAGGCCAGGGAGAACATGCTGATTCCTTCAGTGTAGCGCGCGTGCGGCCCAGGACATCTAAGGGCATCACAGACCTGTTATTGCTCAATCTCGTGCGCCTCGAAGACGCCGGTCCCTCTAAGAAGAATTTTAATACGCCGCCAGTGAGTTGCGCGACCGAAGTCGCGCACACCTAAATGACGACGCCTATTTAGCAGGCTAGAGTCTCGTTCGTTACCGGAATTAACCAGACAAATCGCTCCACCAACTAAGAACGGCCATGCACCACCACCCACCGAATCAAGAAAGAGCTGTTAATCTGTCAATCCTTCCGGTGTCCGGGCCTGGTGAGATTTCCCGTGTTGAGTCAAATTAAGCCGCAGGCTCCACTCCTGGTGGTGCCCTTCCGTCAATTCCTTTAAGTTTCAGCTTTGCAACCATACTCCCCCCGGAGTCCAAAATCTTTGGTTTCCCGGAAGCTGCCCGCCGAGCCATTGTAGTAACGTCGGCGGATCGCTAGATGACATATTTACGGTTAGAACTAGGGCGGTATCTAATCGCCTTCGAACCTCTAACTTTCGTTCTTGATTGATGAAAACACCTTTGGCAAATGCTTTCGCTGATGTTCGTCTTGCGACGATCCAAGAATTTCACCTCTAACGTCGCAATACGAATGCCCCCAGTTATCCCTATTAATCATTACCTCGGAGTTCTGAAAACCAACAAAATAGAACCGAGATCATATTCTATTATTCCATGCACGAAATATTCAAGCGGCATTTTGAGCCCGCTTTGAGCACTCTAATTTGTTCAAAGTAAAATTGTCGGCCCACCTCGACACTCAATAAAGAGCACCGCGATAGGATTTTGATATTGAACCGGCGTGTTACCGCCGGCTCACCGACGATATGCTCCGCAAACGTGTCAGTATCACCGCGGATGCGGTGCACCGACAGCGCGGCGCACAAATGCAACTACGAGCTTTTTAACCGCAACAATTTTAGTATACGCTATTGGAGCTGGAATTACCGCGGCTGCTGGCACCAGACTTGCCCTCCAATTGTTCCTCGTTAAAATATTTAAAGTGTACTCATTCCGATTACGAGGCCTCGTAAGAGTCCCGTATCTTTCGTCACTACCTCCCCGTGCCGGGAGTGGGTAATTTGCGCGCCTGCTGCCTTCCTTGGATGTGGTAGCCGTTTCTCAGGCTCCCTCTCCGGAATCGAACCCTGATTCCCCGTTACCCGTGACAACCATGGTAGTCGCAGAAACTACCATCGAAAGTTGATAAGGCAGACATTTGAAAGATGCGTCGCCGGTACTGGACCGTGCGATCGGCAAAAGTTATCCAGATTCATCAAAAGTAACGACTTTGGACGCGAGGCCCTCCGTCGATTGGTTTTGATCTAATAAAAGCGCTCGTCCCATCACTGGTCAGAGTTCTGATTGCATGTATTAGCTCTAGAATTACCACAGTTATCCAAGTAACTGAGTAAGATCTAAGGAACCAAAACTGATATATTGAGCCATTCGCGGTATCGCCTTAATACGGCTTGCACTGAGACATGCATGGCTTAATCTTTGAGACAAGCATATAACTACTGGCAGGATCAACCAGGGAGCTACTTCGTTTTAAACAAACGTCCTAGCCCCTCCGTGTAGACGGAGGTCTAAGCGACACGCGTGCGCCTCCGGCGACGGAAGCGACGCGGTGCCCGAGAAAACCTATTATTTATTGCACCCAGGTTCAGGTGGCGGCCGGCCGGCAGTGAGTGGAGTAGGTAGTCCTTATAAAAACTCCGCCACTCGCACACACTAGGCCTCAACTTGCACGGACACACACGGTGGCGGTCCCAAGTTTGAATGTTCACAAACGAGACGATCTCAAAATACACACGCGCACGATAAGGCGCTACAGATGCGTTTCGTCTGCTGCTGTAACAACAGAATCGGGGGAACGATTTAACGATCGCCGCCCGGTATCTGTGAGCGCGCGTAACTATAGGGAGACCCACGCGCTGCGCGTTCGTTACACGGAAACAGTACGCCATTGTCGCGCATGTTTTCACGTGGAACGCCCGTTAAGCTAAGATAGTAGATAAAAGGGTTATTTCAACTCGTGCACCGATCGGGTGTATGCCACCTGATCAGGTTTTACGCACGCTTTTTCGATCACGATTTCTAAAAAAATACATACTTCTAACTACGATAAATAAATACTCTACGATGAAAAGATACGTAGTTTTGTCGGTCGACACAGTGTATAAAAATAAATGTAAATTTTATAATATTACATATACCGCACAGCACAGAACGAGAGTGACCTATAAAGTGGCCGGTGGTGGGGGGCGGGCGCAACTCGAGAACGGCTTGACCGATTTTGATGGAATTTTTATTTGTGTGAGAGTTTGAGAGCGGTTTTGTTGTGAGAGGGACGGTTTACATTCACAATTGGTGCCGGTGGGGGTGGGGGGCGGCCGCAACTCGAGAACGGATTGACCGATTTGGATGGAATTTTTATGTGTGCGAGAGTTTGAGAGTGGTTTTTTTGTGAGAGGGACGGTGGTTTACATTCACAATTGGTGCCGGTGGGGGTGGGGGTGGGGGGCGGCCGCAACTCGAGAACGGCTTGAACGATTTTGATAGAATACTCATTTGAGTGAGAGTTTGAGAGTGGTTTTTTTGTGAGAGGGACGGTGGTTTACATTCACAATTGGTGCCGGTGGGGGTGGGGGTGGGGGGCGGCCGCAACTCGAGAACGGCTTGAACGATTTTGATAGAATACTCATTTGAGTGAGAGTTTGAGAGTGGTTTTGTTGTGAGAGGGACGGTTTACATTCACAATTGGAGCCACGGGCGCAACTCGAGAACGGCTCGAGCGATTTTGATGGAATTTGTTAGGAGACAGTTTGAGGTAAGACAATGGCAAATTTATATACCTAGCTTCGAAGTCGTGCTGAGTGCAAGCGCGCACAGCAAAGTCCACCATTTCAACTATATCGGCGGCGTTCATCCGAAGGAGAGTTTTTCACTCAGCCACAGAAAGTTTATACCTGCTTTAAATTCCCCATCTATATAGATAGATTTACAATGTACGCTGCTAAAGCTCCTCCATTCAATCGCACAGTCCTTAACACAAGGCCAGGGTTTACGAAAAATTTGACAGACAACAGCGCACAATCGGCACAGCGTTCAAAAACGTTCCATTCCTTTACTAAAATGGTCATATTGGTTCCCCTCTCTTTTAAAACGCCCGTTTTCTATTTTATAGCAATAATGACAAATCAAAGATTATAATATATGCCTCTGCTGAGCATACCGCACTCTGCTAATGTTTGTCGTGTGTAAAAAGTCTGAGCTAAGCCAAAGTGAAGGCTTTTCTGTCTGAATATATTAGAGAAAAATATCTGAATACATAATATGAGATATATATACGAGTTTTGGTTTCGAGGTCACTTTCATTCTGAGTGTGTGCGACACTACAACTTCTACTGATGATGATGATGATGATGATGATGATGATACCACAAGCTACAAATATGTGTGGATACAATAATAACTAAAATACAACTAACTACTCACTACTACTACACCAGAACAAGTGTTAGCTGCAACGACGCAACGCAGGGCGACGCGCGGTGAATGAAACGCGTTCGTCGTGATTCCACCATTGCAGCTTGTCACTTGCTTGGCGAGCGGTCGAATAGGCCGGAAGCTTTTCTGTAAGTAGGAGAATTAAAAAAATTACTACATGACGGTAAGAAATTATAACTTTACTTTAATTAATTAATTGACCTGACTCGAAAATGCAATTTGTGGGAAATTGGCAAAAAAGATTTGAATCAAAAAAGATTTGAATCGAAAAAGTAAATATACTGAATGAATAGTCGAGGCTAGAAATTAGGAGCTAGAACGTAGAGCCCCATGGAGGCAATACTAAAAAAAAAAAAAAAAAGCGCCATTTGAAAAAGTTTCAAAGTGTTTTTCTTATATATAATTAATTGATTTAATAAATGCGAGTGGTTGGAAGTGATGTGGAATAAGAAAATTAAATCAATCAATTTGAATGTGATTTAATAATTTTGAATGTGAGAAAAATATGCGCAATTTAATAATCGCCAAAAATCTCGATACAATTATTAGTATGGGCGTGAGACATTATTTTCTTTAGCTAGTACCTACATAGTACCTGCTCGAGTTTAATTTTCATGTTTTCTCACATTTATGTATAGAAAAACATTGTGTGATAATATCAACACGGGCGTTAAGATTTTTACAAACTCGTGACGATGTAATTAAAAACCAACTCTTATATCACAAAGTACTATTTTCTAGGGAGTATAATAAGTATAATTATTGTATTGAAAAATGACTGACCTGTGTATGATTGACACACGCGGGTGTAACGTTCTTTTTTATTCTATATCACAATATATATACCCACTAAGCGCTACAAAATAAACTATATACCTACTCGTATATTATAATACTCTACTACTTACCTTTGCAGTGATCTCGCGCTGAGCTGGTTCGCGTATGTCTGCGTGCGGAATTCCATAGCATCTCCGGTGATATTCATCAGCTGATGATCAGTTGAACAGAATATGGCAGGAAACCACACCTGAAAATGACACGACAAAAATAAATTAAATAATTTAATATAAAAATTATTTTTAAACAACCGACTTCAAACTCCCGCGCCAACTTTACAACAACAAGCACACGCTATACAAAGTACTTATTTTATTGTTGATATTTTAAAAACCGCTCGACCGATTTCGATAAAATTTATATGGGACTACTTGGGAAGTATGCCCTTTCAAATAAAAAAAGAATCATCCAAATCGGTCCACCCAGTCAAATGTTCTGAGGTAACAAACATAAATATAAAAATACAGTCGAATTGAGAACCTCCTCCTTCTTTTTTTGAAGTCGGTTGAAAAAGGAATCCTTGCGTTTTTCGATGCACGTAGGTTCTTTTCTAGACAACTTTTTTGTGGGGTAACTCGACAGATTTCGAAATTCGAAAGAGCGTTCAGGGCTCAATAAAAGTGTGTCAGGGCAATAACTGGAGCACATTTTTTAGACAGAGCAAAATCCATATTTAAAAAATTTTATATCCTGACTCCGCCCTGCATGTATATCAAAGAATTTATCATATTTTATCATATTTGTAAAAAAAAGAAATACAATCATTACTTTAAAAACTATTGGTGATATACACGGGAAATACAGCAGGCGGGCAAATAAATTAGTGTGGCCAAAGGTTAACCTAGCACAAGGACACTTTGCATAGTAGGAATGTTGCATCAAATCAGATGTGGTTCGCATAGTTTTAGCATTAAAATTGAAAAAAAGTTTTTTTATTTCTAATTGCTCGGCCATCTTGTATGTTGTATTGCTCGTACAAGGACAAATTGGATAGTAAGCATCATGTATCAATTCGGTTGTTGTTCGTATAGTTTAAGAATTAAAATTGAAAAAAGTTTTTTCTTCACAATTGCTCGGGTCAACGGTGAACACTAATAATAAAAATTACTACAACTCCTTCAGAGAGCACTTCCCAAAAGAGGTGTTCATCATACAAGTAAATTAACATGGGACAATATCACATTGAGGCATATTCGGATAACTTGGATTTTTTTTTAACCGAGTGTAAAAAAAAATTAAATTGTTCAACAAACCTAAATTCTTTTAATACGTTGGGTACAAGGACACCTTGGATAGTAAGCATCATGTATCAATTTGGTTGTTGTTCACATAGTTTATGAATTAAAATTGAAAAAAAGTTTTCTCTTCATAATTGCTCGGTCAACGGTGAACACTAATAATAAAAATTACTACAACTCCTTCAGAGAGCACTTCCTAAGAGAGGTGTTCATCATACAAGTAAATTAACATGGGACAATATCACATTGAGGCATATTCGGATAACTTGGTTTTTTTTTTTTTAACCGAGTGTGAAAAAAAATTAAGTTGTTCAACAAACCTAAATTCTTTTAATACGTTTGGTACAAGGACAACTTGGATAGTAAGCATCATGTATCAATTTGGTTGTTGTTCGTATAGTTTAAGAATTAAAATTGAAAAAAAGTTTTTTCTTCACAATTGCTCGGGTCAACGGTGAACACTAATAATAAAAATTACTACAACTCCTTCAGAGAGCACTTCCCAAAAGAGGTGTTCATCATACAAGTAAATTAACATGGGACAATATCATATTGAGGCATATTCGGATAACTTGGAATTTTATTTTAACCGAGTGTGAAAAAAAATTAAATTGTTCAACAAACCTAAATTCTTTTAATACGTTGGGTACAAGGACAACTTGTATAGTAAGCATCGTGCATCAATTCGGTTGTTGTTGGCATAGTTTATGAATTAAAATTGAAAAAAAGTTTTTTCTTCATAATTGCTCGGTCAACGGTGAACACTAATAATAAAAATTATTTACTACAACTCCTTCAGAGAGCACTTCCCAAAAGAGGTGTTCATCATACAAGTAAATTAACATGGGACAATATCACATTGAGGCATATTCGGATAACTTGGAATTTTATTTTAACAGAGTGTGAAAAAAAATTAAATTGTTCAACAAACCTAAATTCTTTTAATACGTTGGGTACAAGGACAACTTGTATAGTAAGCATCGTGCATCAATTCGGTTGTTGTTGGCATTGTTTAAGAATTAAAATTGAAAAGAAGTTTTTATTTTTATTTTTGGTAATTAATCGGCCAACGGTGCAACGGGCACTTTACTTCTTTCTCCGTTTTTACAGTAACGTTTAAAAATTAAAAACGAAATTATTGTCATGGATTTATTATTCCGTATAAGGTCAATTTTAAAATGTCCAAAAAAAATTTCCGATTTCCTCTCTCCATTTTATCCATGCCTAATTATAATCTTGTAATCCTACATGAATACCATGTATGTTTAATTATTTTCATTTGTTGGCAAGCCTCAATGAATCAAGCCTCAATAATTGATCGGACAAAGCATTTTCATGTAATCACTGCGTTTAAAGGAACGCCCTTTGACATTGCATATGTCTGCCATCTGTGGTCGAATAGTTGCGTCTGTAGCGTCATCTAGTGTGGGAAAGCAGCAGTACAATGTAACGTGATTTATTAAAAGAATTACATAATTCTTGCAAATATAGTTTTATTATTCCAGTATTATCCTCATCCCTGCCCAAATAATTAAGCTTAATTGTTTCCTTAACAACGTGGTCGAATAGTTGAAAATAATTGTTAAAATAGCGTGGGAAGGCAGCAGTTATTTGGCGAAACTTTTCTTTATTTATTTATTAATTAAAAACTTTTGGGAGCCTTGTTATAAAATGTAACAATTGCAATAATAAAAAATCTTTGCTGCACATTGATTTTTGACACCTAGGCAATTTCCCATAGTTGCCCTGGTGAAGTCCTTTTAAAAAAAAATTGTATGTGTCAGCTCCGATTATAAAATACATAATATATAGATTAGTAAATGAGGGTAAATTAACGCATTTTACATATTACTGAAAGCATGCTCGATACATTTATTTATAATAATTATTTAAATAATTTATATTCATCAAAATACATGACATAGTCATGGAAACATAAACAAGTGTTACCATGGAAACAATAGTAGATTGTTCATCAAGGTACTAAAATGAGCCATTTCATACGAGTACGCTCGTGATGCTATAGAATCGAGTAGGATGGCTTTTAGTTCCGTGGTGAACACTCTTCTTTTCACTTCGAATGCGAGATTTTTAATTGTTTATTTGCCTTTCTGTTATGTTTCATATTAGGAGTAAGATCTTTATTTTTACTTGATGATATTATACAAATAAATAGTCATATAAGTATTCACTTTACCTGCCTTCACTTTGTATGCGGTTCGCCCCGAACTGAGACCTCGCGGTATGGACCATAAAACGTATAAACTTTTACATAGCGCCATCTATTTACATCATTGTGAAGTTCTGTTAAACTGACTGAATACTGAAGGTCATTAAAAATTAAATAATTTCGTTTCCTTAAAATATTTATCTATTATTTTAGTATTTGTTGTTCAACTACAGGATATAGGTAATTCAAATAATTGATCAAGTTTCAGGCTCAGCCTGAATTTAGAAAAGGATGAAATTAACGGTAAAACATTGGAAATATACTCAGGATTATACAATCAAAAAAAATCATTAAGATATTAACTGGGAGTTTGGAGTAATCTGACTTTTTTAAGTTTTGAGGTTGTTTGGAAGTTTGGCAATTATTAGGTATTATTTAGCCATTTAGCTAATAATAATATATTTATCAACATGCAGGGTTCCGAAATACGTTATTATTTTATATTATTCTTAGCTTTAATTAAAATAATATTGTTTGCGTATAAGTTAATTTAGTTTGCTTTGTGCCACCTAGATGGCGTTACGCTAGCTTTACCGCGAGCTAGAGTACAAGTGGTGCCATCTAGATGGTACAAAGTAAACTAAATTAACTAATACGCAAACAATTATTTTCATTTTAAAGATAAAAATTAAATAATTATCTATATTATAAATATTTACTAACGTATTTCGGAAACCTGCATGTCGATAAATATATTATTATAAGCTAAATGGCTAAATAATACCTAAAAATTACCCAAATTAACTTCAAAACTTAAAAGTCAGACTACTCCAAACTCCCAGTTAATATCTTAATGATTTTTTTATTATATAATCCTGTGTATTTTTCCCATTGCTTTACCGTTAATTTCATTAAGACGCAAGAATGGCCCACTTTTTTTTAGAAAATTGAGAGTTCTGAGGTCAACTTTGGACGTTAGAACATCTCAACTTTGAAAACCCCCCCTTTCGTCAATTTTAGGGGAAAAATTAAAAAAAAAATATATATTTTTGGACTCTATTCCTAATTATCTTTAAAATGATATAATATTTAAATTTGGAGTGATTACGTTCAGTAATTCAGAAGTTAGCTCTGACAGACGGACGGACGGTCAAGTGCAAATTCACTCAAGTAGACTCAGAGACCTTCGCATAAAAGATCCATTTTAAATAAATGTAATAATTACAACAAAACATAGATCTGTAGGATAATGGTAGGATACGATGGGTAACATTGACATTCAACTAAGTGACATAAATTTTTTGGCTGATGATAGTAACCATAGACTAAACATTTTGGATAACCGAATGAGGATACCAAGCATACCGTAAAGAGGATAGTACGGCAATTATTGAAATAAAATTAAATAGGGATTAACCCTAGACCCTAAATGCTAACTTTTAAGCTATAATGACACCTTTCTAGAGCATGAGAGTTGAAAAGTAAATAGCGTAACGGAGAAAGTTTG
>OZ009949.1:2148966-2158966 GCA_963932025.1 Erebia epiphron | reverse complement strand
ACACGATAATACTTACACTTACAAGATTTAAACGGACCGCTCTAGAGGATAACAAACAACCCCCTTTTCCACGGAACCGCCACGTGTCCAACACACACAGCAGTGGACAGTGTGGTATTTGTTTTTATGCAGCCGGCCCTCAGACAGGAGTGGTCCTGGATGTTTCTCCACGGACCGCAATGTGCGTTCGAAATGTCGATGTTCAAATGTGTCCTGCAGTTCACACTATGACGCGCAGTTAACTGCGTTCTTCATCGACCCGCGAGCCAAGTGATCCACCGTCCAGGGTAATAGTTTTTTTTCTTTTTTATTCACCACACATCTTGGTATTTTATAAATATGTATATGGGTCGATTGGGTTTCGTGTCGAGAGTATCGGACCGAACACGATCCGTGTCTCTGTGTACGTCAGTTCGAGATGATATTATTTGTACGTATGTATGTATGAAAAATGGAGTATCTATAAACAACATCTATACGCGCGATGCGTACAGTGTACGTTAATGATCCTTCCGCAGGTTCCCCTACGGAAACCTTGTTACGACTTTTACTTCCTCTAAATGATCAAGTTTGGTCAACTTCCCAGCAACGCCGACGGCCGTGAAGCCACCGCGTGTCGGTCCGAAGACCTCACTAAATCATTCAATCGGTAGTAGCGACGGGCGGTGTGTACAAAGGGCAGGGACGTAATCAACGCGAGCTTATGACTCGCGCTTACTAGGAATTCCTCGTTTATGGGGGATAATTGCAAACCCCAATCCCCAGCACGAAGGAGTTTCAACGGGTTGCCCGGGCCTCTAGGCCAGGGAGAACATGCTGATTCCTTCAGTGTAGCGCGCGTGCGGCCCAGGACATCTAAGGGCATCACAGACCTGTTATTGCTCAATCTCGTGCGCCTCGAAGACGCCGGTCCCTCTAAGAAGAATTTTAATACGCCGCCAGTGAGTTGCGCGACCGAAGTCGCGCACACCTAAATGACGACGCCTATTTAGCAGGCTAGAGTCTCGTTCGTTACCGGAATTAACCAGACAAATCGCTCCACCAACTAAGAACGGCCATGCACCACCACCCACCGAATCAAGAAAGAGCTGTTAATCTGTCAATCCTTCCGGTGTCCGGGCCTGGTGAGATTTCCCGTGTTGAGTCAAATTAAGCCGCAGGCTCCACTCCTGGTGGTGCCCTTCCGTCAATTCCTTTAAGTTTCAGCTTTGCAACCATACTCCCCCCGGAGTCCAAAATCTTTGGTTTCCCGGAAGCTGCCCGCCGAGCCATTGTAGTAACGTCGGCGGATCGCTAGATGACATATTTACGGTTAGAACTAGGGCGGTATCTAATCGCCTTCGAACCTCTAACTTTCGTTCTTGATTGATGAAAACACCTTTGGCAAATGCTTTCGCTGATGTTCGTCTTGCGACGATCCAAGAATTTCACCTCTAACGTCGCAATACGAATGCCCCCAGTTATCCCTATTAATCATTACCTCGGAGTTCTGAAAACCAACAAAATAGAACCGAGATCATATTCTATTATTCCATGCACGAAATATTCAAGCGGCATTTTGAGCCCGCTTTGAGCACTCTAATTTGTTCAAAGTAAAATTGTCGGCCCACCTCGACACTCAATAAAGAGCACCGCGATAGGATTTTGATATTGAACCGGCGTGTTACCGCCGGCTCACCGACGATATGCTCCGCAAACGTGTCAGTATCACCGCGGATGCGGTGCACCGACAGCGCGGCGCACAAATGCAACTACGAGCTTTTTAACCGCAACAATTTTAGTATACGCTATTGGAGCTGGAATTACCGCGGCTGCTGGCACCAGACTTGCCCTCCAATTGTTCCTCGTTAAAATATTTAAAGTGTACTCATTCCGATTACGAGGCCTCGTAAGAGTCCCGTATCGTTATTTTTCGTCACTACCTCCCCGTGCCGGGAGTGGGTAATTTGCGCGCCTGCTGCCTTCCTTGGATGTGGTAGCCGTTTCTCAGGCTCCCTCTCCGGAATCGAACCCTGATTCCCCGTTACCCGTGACAACCATGGTAGTCGCAGAAACTACCATCGAAAGTTGATAAGGCAGACATTTGAAAGATGCGTCGCCGGTACTGGACCGTGCGATCGGCAAAAGTTATCCAGATTCATCAAAAGTAACGACTTTGGACGCGAGGCCCTCCGTCGATCGGTTTTGATCTAATAAAAGCGCTCGTCCCATCACTGGTCAGAGTTCTGATTGCATGTATTAGCTCTAGAATTACCACAGTTATCCAAGTAACTGAGTAAGATCTAAGGAACCAAAACTGATATATTGAGCCATTCGCGGTATCGCCTTAATACGGCTTGCACTGAGACATGCATGGCTTAATCTTTGAGACAAGCATATAACTACTGGCAGGATCAACCAGGGAGCTACTTCGTCGTTATAAACAAACGTCCTAGCCCCTCCGTGTAGTCGGAGGTCTAAGCGACACGCGTGCGCCTCCGGCGACGGAAGCGACGCGGTGCCCGAGAAAACCTATTATTTATTGCACCCAGGTTCAGGTGGCGGCCGGTCGGCAGTGAGTGGAGTAGGTAGTCCTTATAAAAACTCCGCCACTCGCACACACTAGGCCTCAACTTGCACGGACACACAGGTGGTCCCAAGTTTGAATGTTCACAAACGAGACGATCTCAAAATACACACGCGCACGATAAGGCGCTACAGATGCGTTTCGTCTGCTGCTGTAACAACAGAATCGGGGGAACGATTTAATGATCGCCGCCCGGTATCTGTGAGCGCGCGTAACTATAGGGATATCCACGCGCTGCGCGTTCGTTACACGGAAACAGTACGCCATTGTCGCGCATGTTTTCACGTGGAACGCCCGTTAAGCTAAGATAGTAGATAAAAGGGTTATTTCAACTCGTGCACCGATCGGGTGTATGCCACCTGATCAGGTTTTACGCACGCTTTTTCGATCACGATTTCTAAAAAAATACATACTTCTAACTACGATAAATAAATACTCTACGATGAAAAGATACGTAGTTTTGTCGGTCGACACAGTGTATAAAAATAAATGTAAATTTTATAATATTACATATACCGCACAGCACAGAACGAGAGTGACCTATAAAGTGGCCGGTGGTGGGGGGCGGGCGCAACTCGAGAACGGCTTGACCGATTTTGATGGAATTTTTATTTGTGTGAGAGTTTGAGAGCGGTTTTGTTGTGAGAGGGACGGTTTACATTCACAATTGGTGCCGGTGGGGGTGGGGGGCGGCCGCAACTCGAGAACGGATTGACCGATTTGGATGGAATTTTTATGTGTGCGAGAGTTTGAGAGTGGTTTTTTTGTGAGAGGGACGGTGGTTTACATTCACAATTGGTGCCGGTGGGGGTGGGGGTGGGGGGCGGCCGCAACTCGAGAACGGCTTGAACGATTTTGATAGAATACTCATTTGAGTGAGAGTTTGAGAGTGGTTTTTTTGTGAGAGGGACGGTGGTTTACATTCACAATTGGTGCCGGTGGGGGTGGGGGTGGGGGGCGGCCGCAACTCGAGAACGGCTTGAACGATTTTGATAGAATACTCATTTGAGTGAGAGTTTGAGAGTGGTTTTGTTGTGAGAGGGACGGTTTACATTCACAATTGGAGCCACGGGCGCAACTCGAGAACGGCTCGAGCGATTTTGATGGAATTTGTTAGGAGACAGTTTGAGGTAAGACAATGGCAAATTTATATACCTAGCTTCGAAGTCGTGCTGAGTGCAAGCGCGCACAGCAAAGTCCACCATTTCAACTATATCGGCGGCTTTCATCCGAAGGAGAGTTTTTCACTCAGCCACAGAAAGTTTATACCTGCTTTAAATTCCCCATCTATATAGATAGATTTACAATGTACGCTGCTAAAGCTCCTCCATTCAATCGCACAGTCCTTAACACAAGGCCAGGGTTTACGAAAAATTTGACAGACAACAGCGCACAATCGGCACAGCGTTCAAAAACGTTCCATTCCTTTACTAAAATGGTCATATTGGTTCCCCTCTCTTTTAAAACGCCCGTTTTCTATTTTATAGCAATAATGACAAATCAAAGATTATAATATATGCCTCTGCTGAGCATACCGCACTCTGCTAATGTTTGTCGTGTGTAAAAAGTCTGAGCTAAGCCAAAGTGAAGGCTTTTCTGTCTGAATATATTAGAGAAAAATATCTGAATACATAATATGAGATATATATACGAGTTTTGGTTTCGAGGTCACTTTCATTCTGAGTGTGTGCGACACTACAACTTCTACTGATGATGATGATGATGATGATGATGATGATGATACCACAAGCTACAAATATGTGTGGATACAATAATAACTAAAATACAACTAACTACTCACTACTACTACACCAGAACAAGTGTTAGCTGCAACGACGCAACGCAGGGCGACGCGCGGTGAATGAAACGCGTTCGTCGTGATTCCACCATTGCAGCTTGTCACTTGCTTGGCGAGCGGTCGAATAGGCCGGAAGCTTTTCTGTAAGTAGGAGAATTAAAAAAATTACTACATGACGGTAAGAAATTATAACTTTACTTTAATTAATTAATTGACCTGACTCGAAAATGCAATTTGTGGGAAATTGGCAAAAAAGATTTGAATCAAAAAAGATTTGAATCGAAAAAGTAAATATACTGAATGAATAGTCGAGGCTAGAAATTAGGAGCTAGAACGTAGAGCCCCATGGAGGCAATACTAAAAAAAAAAAAAAAAAGCGCCATTTGAAAAAGTTTCAAAGTGTTTTTCTTATATATAATTAATTGATTTAATAAATGCGAGTGGTTGGAAGTGATGTGGAATAAGAAAATTAAATCAATCAATTTGAATGTGATTTAATAATTTTGAATGTGAGAAAAATATGCGCAATTTAATAATCGCCAAAAATCTCGATACAATTATTAGTATGGGCGTGAGACATTATTTTCTTTAGCTAGTACCTACATAGTACCTGCTCGAGTTTAATTTTCATGTTTTCTCACATTTATGTATAGAAAAACATTGTGTGATAATATCAACACGGGCGTTAAGATTTTTACAAACTCGTGACGATGTAATTAAAAACCAACTCTTATATCACAAAGTACTATTTTCTAGGGAGTATAATAAGTATAATTATTGTATTGAAAAATGACTGACCTGTGTATGATTGACACACGCGGGTGTAACGTTCTTTTTTATTCTATATCACAATATATATACCCACTAAGCGCTACAAAATAAACTATATACCTACTCGTATATTATAATACTCTACTACTTACCTTTGCAGTGATCTCGCGCTGAGCTGGTTCGCGTATGTCTGCTTGCGGAATTCCATAGCATCTCCGGTGATATTCATCAGCTGATGATCAGTTGAACAGAATATGGCAGGAAACCACACCTGAAAATGACACGACAAAAATAAATTAAATAATTTAATATAAAAATTATTTTTAAACAACCGACTTCAAACTCCCGCGCCAACTTTACAACAACAAGCACACGCTATACAAAGTACTTATTTTATTGTTGATATTTTAAAAACCGCTCGACCGATTTCGATAAAATTTATATGGGACTACTTGGGAAGTATGCCCTTTCAAATAAAAAAAGAATCATCCAAATCGGTCCACCCAGTCAAATGTTCTGAGGTAACAAACATAAATATAAAAATACAGTCGAATTGAGAACCTCCTCCTTCTTTTTTTGAA
The DNA here is from genome assembly GCA_963932025.1 of Erebia epiphron. Classification (NCBI taxonomy): domain Eukaryota; kingdom Metazoa; phylum Arthropoda; class Insecta; order Lepidoptera; family Nymphalidae; genus Erebia; species Erebia epiphron. Next base: position 2,153,250 of record OZ009949.1, on the reverse strand, counting down.
GTCGGTTGAAAAAGGAATCCTTGCGTTTTTCGATGCACGTAGGTTCTTTTCTAGACAACTTTTTTGTGGGGTAACTCGACAGATTTCGAAATTCGAAAGAGCGTTCAGGGCTCAATAAAAGTGTGTCAGGGCAATAACTGGAGCACATTTTTTAGACAGAGCAAAATCCATATTTAAAAAATTTTATATCCTGACTCCGCCCTGCATGTATATCAAAGAATTTATCATATTTTATCATATTTGTAAAAAAAAGAAATACAATCATTACTTTAAAAACTATTGGTGATATACACGGGAAATACAGCAGGCGGGCAAATAAATTAGTGTGGCCAAAGGTTAACCTAGCACAAGGACACTTTGCATAGTAGGAATGTTGCATCAAATCAGATGTGGTTCGCATAGTTTTAGCATTAAAATTGAAAAAAAGTTTTTTTATTTCTAATTGCTCGGCCATCTTGTATGTTGTATTGCTCGTACAAGGACAAATTGGATAGTAAGCATCATGTATCAATTCGGTTGTTGTTCGTATAGTTTAAGAATTAAAATTGAAAAAAGTTTTTTCTTCACAATTGCTCGGGTCAACGGTGAACACTAATAATAAAAATTACTACAACTCCTTCAGAGAGCACTTCCCAAAAGAGGTGTTCATCATACAAGTAAATTAACATGGGACAATATCACATTGAGGCATATTCGGATAACTTGGATTTTTTTTTAACCGAGTGTAAAAAAAAATTAAATTGTTCAACAAACCTAAATTCTTTTAATACGTTGGGTACAAGGACACCTTGGATAGTAAGCATCATGTATCAATTTGGTTGTTGTTCACATAGTTTATGAATTAAAATTGAAAAAAAGTTTTCTCTTCATAATTGCTCGGTCAACGGTGAACACTAATAATAAAAATTACTACAACTCCTTCAGAGAGCACTTCCTAAGAGAGGTGTTCATCATACAAGTAAATTAACATGGGACAATATCACATTGAGGCATATTCGGATAACTTGGTTTTTTTTTTTTTAACCGAGTGTGAAAAAAAATTAAGTTGTTCAACAAACCTAAATTCTTTTAATACGTTTGGTACAAGGACAACTTGGATAGTAAGCATCATGTATCAATTTGGTTGTTGTTCGTATAGTTTAAGAATTAAAATTGAAAAAAAGTTTTTTCTTCACAATTGCTCGGGTCAACGGTGAACACTAATAATAAAAATTACTACAACTCCTTCAGAGAGCACTTCCCAAAAGAGGTGTTCATCATACAAGTAAATTAACATGGGACAATATCATATTGAGGCATATTCGGATAACTTGGAATTTTATTTTAACCGAGTGTGAAAAAAAATTAAATTGTTCAACAAACCTAAATTCTTTTAATACGTTGGGTACAAGGACAACTTGTATAGTAAGCATCGTGCATCAATTCGGTTGTTGTTGGCATAGTTTATGAATTAAAATTGAAAAAAAGTTTTTTCTTCATAATTGCTCGGTCAACGGTGAACACTAATAATAAAAATTATTTACTACAACTCCTTCAGAGAGCACTTCCCAAAAGAGGTGTTCATCATACAAGTAAATTAACATGGGACAATATCACATTGAGGCATATTCGGATAACTTGGAATTTTATTTTAACAGAGTGTGAAAAAAAATTAAATTGTTCAACAAACCTAAATTCTTTTAATACGTTGGGTACAAGGACAACTTGTATAGTAAGCATCGTGCATCAATTCGGTTGTTGTTGGCATTGTTTAAGAATTAAAATTGAAAAGAAGTTTTTATTTTTATTTTTGGTAATTAATCGGCCAACGGTGCAACGGGCACTTTACTTCTTTCTCCGTTTTTACAGTAACGTTTAAAAATTAAAAACGAAATTATTGTCATGGATTTATTATTCCGTATAAGGTCAATTTTAAAATGTCCAAAAAAAATTTCCGATTTCCTCTCTCCATTTTATCCATGCCTAATTATAATCTTGTAATCCTACATGAATACCATGTATGTTTAATTATTTTCATTTGTTGGCAAGCCTCAATGAATCAAGCCTCAATAATTGATCGGACAAAGCATTTTCATGTAATCACTGCGTTTAAAGGAACGCCCTTTGACATTGCATATGTCTGCCATCTGTGGTCGAATAGTTGCGTCTGTAGCGTCATCTAGTGTGGGAAAGCAGCAGTACAATGTAACGTGATTTATTAAAAGAATTACATAATTCTTGCAAATATAGTTTTATTATTCCAGTATTATCCTCATCCCTGCCCAAATAATTAAGCTTAATTGTTTCCTTAACAACGTGGTCGAATAGTTGAAAATAATTGTTAAAATAGCGTGGGAAGGCAGCAGTTATTTGGCGAAACTTTTCTTTATTTATTTATTAATTAAAAACTTTTGGGAGCCTCGTTATAAAATGTAACAATTGCAATAATAAAAAATCTTTGCTGCACATTGATTTTTGACACCTAGGCAATTTCCCATAGTTGCCCTGGTGAAGTCCTTTTAAAAAAAAATTGTATGTGTCAGCTCCGATTATAAAATACATAATATATAGATTAGTAAATGAGGGTAAATTAACGCATTTTACATATTACTGAAAGCATGCTCGATACATTTATTTATAATAATTATTTAAATAATTTATATTCATCAAAATACATGACATAGTCATGGAAACATAAACAAGTGTTACCATGGAAACAATAGTAGATTGTTCATCAAGGTACTAAAATGAGCCATTTCATACGAGTACGCTCGTGATGCTATAGAATCGAGTAGGATGGCTTTTAGTTCCGTGGTGAACACTCTTCTTTTCACTTCGAATGCGAGATTTTTAATTGTTTATTTGCCTTTCTGTTATGTTTCATATTAGGAGTAAGATCTTTATTTTTACTTGATGATATTATACAAATAAATAGTCATATAAGTATTCACTTTACCTGCCTTCACTTTGTATGCGGTTCGCCCCGAACTGAGACCTCGCGGTATGGACCATAAAACGTATAAACTTTTACATAGCGCCATCTATTTACATCATTGTGAAGTTCTGTTAAACTGACTGAATACTGAAGGTCATTAAAAATTAAATAATTTCGTTTCCTTAAAATATTTATCTATTATTTTAGTATTTGTTGTTCAACTACAGGATATAGGTAATTCAAATAATTGATCAAGTTTCAGGCTCAGCCTGAATTTAGAAAAGGATGAAATTAACGGTAAAACATTGGAAATATACTCAGGATTATACAATCAAAAAAAATCATTAAGATATTAACTGGGAGTTTGGAGTAATCTGACTTTTTTAAGTTTTGAGGTTGTTTGGAAGTTTGGCAATTATTAGGTATTATTTAGCCATTTAGCTAATAATAATATATTTATCAACATGCAGGGTTCCGAAATACGTTATTATTTTATATTATTCTTAGCTTTAATTAAAATAATATTGTTTGCGTATAAGTTAATTTAGTTTGCTTTGTGCCACCTAGATGGCGTTACGCTAGCTTTACCGCGAGCTAGAGTACAAGTGGTGCCATCTAGATGGTACAAAGTAAACTAAATTAACTAATACGCAAACAATTATTTTCATTTTAAAGATAAAAATTAAATAATTATCTATATTATAAATATTTACTAACGTATTTCGGAAACCTGCATGTCGATAAATATATTATTATAAGCTAAATGGCTAAATAATACCTAAAAATTACCCAAATTAACTTCAAAACTTAAAAGTCAGACTACTCCAAACTCCCAGTTAATATCTTAATGATTTTTTTATTATATAATCCTGTGTATTTTTCCCATTGCTTTACCGTTAATTTCATTAAGACGCAAGAATGGCCCACTTTTTTTTAGAAAATTGAGAGTTCTGAGGTCAACTTTGGACGTTAGAACATCTCAACTTTGAAAACCCCCCATTTCGTCAATTTTAGGGGAAAAATTAAAAAAAAAATATATATTTTTGGACTCTATTCCTAATTATCTTTAAAATGATATAATATTTAAATTTGGAGTGATTACGTTCAGTAATTCAGAAGTTAGCTCTGACAGACGGACGGACGGTCAAGTGCAAATTCACTCAAGTAGACTCAGAGACCTTCGCATAAAAGATCCATTTTAAATAAATGTAATAATTACAACAAAACATAGATCTGTAGGATAATGGTAGGATACGATGGGTAACATTGACATTCAACTAAGTGACATAAATTTTTTGGCTGATGATAGTAACCATAGACTAAACATTTTGGATAACCGAATGAGGATACCAAGCATACCGTAAAGAGGA